>JAHREE010134897.1:0-23238 GCA_033628505.1 Tringa tobata | reverse complement strand
CCAGCCAGAGGCTTCCCCACCGCATCTCAGGCCTAGTGCTTGCGGTGGGTTGTGAAGGGGCCTGGAGCTAATCATAGGATCACCTAGGTTGGAAGGGGCCTTCAAGATCATCCAGTCCAACCATCAACCTAACTCTGACAAAAAAAACCCATCAGTAAACCATGTCCCCCAGCACCACGTCAACCCATCTTTGAACACTTCCAGGGATGGTGCCTCGACCAATGGTGGGTTGTGAAGGGGCCTGGGGATAATGGTGGGTTGTGAAGGGGCCTGGGGATAATGGTGGGTTGTGAAGGGGCCTGGAGCTAATGGTGGGCTCTCGAGCTAGTGGTGGGTTGTGAAGGGGCCTGGGGATAATGGTGGGTTGTGAAGAGACCTGGAGCTAATGGTGGGCTCTGGAGCTAATGGTGGGTTGTGAAGGGGCCTGGCACTCTCCTAGGGGTGGGTGGAGGGCTGTACCCCAATGGAAGTTTGTTTCTTAACATATCTCTTGTTGGAGAGCGGGGCCTGTAACTGCAGGAGGCTCTTCTGAATTCATTCATCCTGCTGGGGCATCTTGCCCCTGGCCGTGTGGCCTTCCTTTGTAATATTTGTAAGAGTCATGCAGAGATTTATTCACCCAGGAACGCTTCCCTGAGTGCAGGGTTTGGCCTCTTTCATACAGAGGCACTGAAACTATAACCCACATTCTTGCTGCAGCCATGCAGAAATTTAAAAGCCTCCGTTTCCTTCCAGGGTTCCCCCGTGCCCACAGGGGTCTGCCAGCCTCGTCTTCCCTTCAAAGGCAGATAAGCTAACGGGAAGGACGCTGCCTCTTATTATGCAGGGGAGGCGAAGCAGAAAGATCTGCTGTGTCTACGAAGTGCATGTTAAATCGGCGCAGAAGGGGCTGCTTTCCCCATAGACTGTCAGCTTCTGACTGGACAGACTGTAGTTATGCATGTGACAAGACAAGTGTGGCTTCACCGCTGTCTCCCAGCTATCGCCATTCCTGAAATCATTTCTCTCGGCAAAGTCTATTTGCATAGTTATTACCAGGCTCCTTCCTGGCTGTGGAGGACCCCGTTCAGTGCCTCCGGGATGGAGAACAAGGTTTAGTGAAGCGAACCCAGGCTGAGGTGGAAAGCACCTGGGTTTCGGTGCTCGTGCTGCCTGATTTGCTGTAGGCAAAGACCCTGCGCCTGTCTGTACAGCAGAGATAATGATGACGCTTCCCCATTTGATGGACGGGTGAATGAAGGCACAGAGGGAAAAAAATCACCTGCATAAGAGCACACAAATGAAGCCGCCTCCTCTCCTAACAACCTTCAGCTCTCCTGTTCACTTCCCTGCGCTTTTCTTAATTAATTCTGTGCCTGCCTTATCCCAAGATGCCTGCTGCACCCAAGTCCTTCCCTAGAGCTTACATTCTCCAGACATTTGTCATCTCTCTCTTGCCTCGGCTGCACTCCGGCATTCCTGCCACAATACACATGGCTTTGGCCCAGCTGGAAGTTTTGGAACCATGCTTAGGATTGGCCTCGGAGTGTTAAATTCCCACCTGGGATCAAGAACCCTGTTATTAGCAAGCTAATTTAGCAAGGGGGGCAAACAGTTCTGCTCCAAGAGAGGCAGGGATGCTCCAAGGGTGTCTGTGGAGCGTGTTGCCCCTGAATTGCTGAGCTCCAGTCCCTGGCAGGTTACAGGCAGGCATGAAGATGCTTAGAATTTCACTGACACTTTTGATATGGAGCTCCCAGGGTGTATCGACACGTGAAAGGATCCTCTCCCCAGTTCACTACTGGGAAAGAAAGGCCAGAGAAAGAAAGGCAAGATGATGTACTGGAGTAAAACAAGATTATATGGAAATTAGCTCTTCCTGCCTGAGACTGGCCAGGTATAAGGCATCTTTAAATGGCTGTCGCTACCCATCTGTAGCAGAGACTGTCTTGGTTTGATGATTTCACTAGAAAAATCACACTCCTGACTGAAATAGAGAAACCTGAACAGGACTTGTGTGTGGGACGGATCTCCCAGACAGCGCTCTGACAGCTCAGCCCTACGTCCTTTGCAGCGCAAGAGCACAGACTGTAACTAATTGTGGGAAGGTTTCATCTCAAAAGCTAATGTGAGACAGGCCTGAATTACCAGTAGTGCAGACACAAACAGAGAGATAGAGAGCAAAACCATCTGGAGTCCCTGGGAAAGGCATCAGGTCGCAACGTGCTGATGGGGCAGAAATGACTCTTCATTCCCTTAAATGAGGAATCACGATACAAACAGGGCTGGGGAAAGCCAGGATAAATCCAAGGGCTCACGCTGACTTCAGAGCCATCTTCCCTGCTCCTGAGTTGCCCAGACCTCTTGCCAGTTTTTATATGTTTGAGGGAATTCACTGCTTTTATGGAGCTCAGAGACACAGATCTCTAACTGTGCTGACCCCGCCGTGGTCCAGACATACCATCTACTTGAAAACAAGTTCTCTGTGGCCGAGGTGTTTCTCCGTGGTGAGTTTCCACAGCCCTTGCCAGAAGCAGAGGTTCCTGCTCAGCACCTTCCTGACTAGGGAGCAGTTTGAACCCAGTAGTTTGTTTTGATTCAAACTGGGGAAAAAAAACAACCAACCAGGTCCTGGGGCTGGCAAGGAGAGGGCACAGAAACAGGTTACCAGGGAGGGGAGGAAAGAGGCTGATCGGAAAGTCACCGGATTTGGAGTGAGATCAGCTCAGCCCCTCCCCGGGGCTGCAGGGAAATCGTCACCAGTGTGACTGTTTAACTGAGGGATATTTGAAAAGCTAAACAAAAAACAACAAAAAAAAAAGGGGGGGGGGAGGGAGGAGAGGGAGGGAGAATTCAAATGCTTCAGTGAACCGCTCCGCAAATCCCAGCTCTGATAGGCAAATTTGCTCTTGCTTACGCTGGCAGAAAGCTGGAAGACTGCTGACTTCCGACCCCGCTGCTTAAATCAGAGCAGGATTTGGCACAGGCGACTTTCAAAGCCGCCTGAAAATGCCGTATCTCCCAGGAAAAGGCTTCCAGCAGCAGAGCGGGACGTGCTTTGTCCAGGCACCAGTTGGAGCCAACCCACACTGCCTGGTGCTGCTCCCAGTCTGGCTGGAGCAGCCAGGGAAACTGGGCTGAACCTGCCTTTGGGAGGCACGGGGTCACTTTCCAGAGAAATACCCCAACCACCCACACCCCAAAAAAACCCCCAAAAGCGGAGTGACAGCTGTGTCACTGGCTTCGAGGAGGAAGAGCCTCTGGTGATGTAATGAAAACTCCCCTTGGTAATTCAGAGAGTGAAAGCAGGGGCTGGCTGCCGGGAAGGGATTGCGAAACTCAAGACTGGGAGTATTTGCATGGAGGGACTGGGGTGTGCTGAGGCCGGGAATCTTGCTGCGGTGGGGTGCTGGCAGGCAGGCACGCTGGCTTTGGTTTGCAGCCGATAAAATAGAAACTCCAGCTTCTACCACAACCCCTTTGGCCGCCCTCCTTCCCCCCTCCCCTTTCCTGGTTACGCAGATTGCGCAGGTATGGTAAATAACTGCCTGTTCCTCTAGTCCCTGGCCTACAGGACACACCAGGGATGTTGAAACAGCTATTTAAGGACACATAAAGATTCAATCTGCCTGAAACCTCCAGGTCATTCTGGCACTGAGGTGTGAACCCCTCCCTGGAACAGACTGTTTTCTCTAGAAGTACATGGGTCTCCTCGGGGTTTCTTCATCTTTACCCAGGCAGGCATGGGTGGTTATTTGTGGGTCACAGGCTGCAGAGCAGATGGAGTTTAGAGAAAATCCAGCTCATGTTGCTGCTTTTTGAAATAGCCACAGACGGGATGAAAAGGGGAAAGTAGGGGAACAGCTTTATACCAGGAATTCTTCCATGTTGCGGGACAGGGGCACTCTGGAATGACTCAGCTCTGGTTTTGCTGGGCAGGTGGAGACCTTTGGCCCCGCTCGGATGGGACGGCCAGGGCTCTTAAAGGGACCCAGGTGCATCAGGATTCACTGGTGCCAAAATACAGATGGCAGTTTTAAGGGTCTCTCTCCTGAGGACCAGCCACGGGGCACAGCCTGGTGTGCGCTCTGACAGCTCACAGACAAACCCAAGAGGTTGCTGTAGTCCTGGTGTCTAGATGAAGGTGAGAGGGACACACAGACCCAAGTAGCACAAAGGTAGTTTTAAACCTCTCAGAGGTGCAGTGGGGGTGTCTCATCCCAGCTCCCTGCCCTGAAGAGTCATGACAGGAGCATGTGGGCTTCCCTTATTCCTCCTCTCGGGGCCCCAGCTCCCCTGTGTGCAGGGCAGGGATGGCAATATTGGTTTGTCAGAGAGGCTCAGCGAAGCTTAACCCTGAGAGCTTTGAGATCTGTGGCGAGGGATGCTTTGCATTCAGGAGGTAGCAGCTGCGTATTCAAGAACCGAAGCTCATTGGGGTCATTTTCTGCCAGGGCCCTGGGGAAGCACTGGTTTGTAATGACATGCACTCTGATCGTTTCTCAGATGGAGATGTCATTAGCAACCGTTTATTTCTCTCCAGGGAAGACACCGGTGGCTGGGGAGGGCTCTCCCCAGTGTGCAAATCTGCACACACTTTCTGGGTTGATCTAGTTAGTTCATGTTCTGTTTGCCTCTCATGGTCCCCCGAGATGTGTTCGGGGAAGGAAGAGATGATTCCATTTGACTCCTTTTTTCTCTGCTGGACTTGACAAGGATTGACATTCTTTTAAATGAAGAGGAAAAGGCAGGAGATGGGAGCCCTGGGATCAGAAATTCAAGCCTCTTCCAAGAGGATTGTTCTGGTTTACTCTGCGGTTACACCTCCTCTCCCCTCCATCTCCCCATCCCACTCTGCTCCCTCCTAACACCCACACGCACCGCAATCTTCCACTCCCCGCTGTGACTTTCTGTGGAAGACGCTGTCATGTGAAATCCTGGGAGAGAGTTACCACATGGAGCTCTCTGAAAGCATCACCTGTCCCTTGCAGAACAGGCCTGCAGACGGAGGAACGCTGCACTCCCCCTCCTCAAAATCCTGAAGGCACTCATGGATGGAGGTGGGGGGGGGGGAGCAGGGAATCATCTTGTAAGCTTGGGAGCCACCTACACACGTGGCAAGTCTTGTCAGCAGCTGATAAAAAGAGGTGGGAGGTGGGGAGATTTTGAGGGGGAAGAACTTGGAGGCTGGCGTGCCCACGTAGCTCACCATCCTGTCTCCCGCAGGGCTCAGCCAGCCAGGAGGGCCACGGGCTCTGCCTTGAAACATACCTTGAAAGGAGACCCCGAACAGGGACTCGGAGATAACTGTCGTCTACTTCAGCAATGACGTAAAGGTAGGGAGCGTTAAGCAATTACTTATAATAGTAATCTGACATGCTTTCCCCCTCAACAAAAGAAGCATTTCCTTTTGTAATAAAAGCACAGGCTGTTCTGATTTCTTCATGCACCTGCTGTCCTGCACACGCACTGCACAGCTTTGGGGATAGAAGTACCAATGATCCCCGCTCTCGCTTCACTCTTACTGGTGACCTGCTCTCCTTAATGACAGGGGATTTATAACTGAGAAGGTTTAGCACAGGAGGGTGCTGCCATCAGGAAAGTGCTGGTCTGATCCCTACACTACGAGGAAGCAGTCAGGCTCCCTCCTCACCCGAGTTGTTAAACAGACAATTATGTGTTTGGCGTTGGCATAAACACAGGCAAATTAGTCACTGGAGAAAACCCCAGTGCCTGTGACAGCTGGTTGTGGCTAGAAGAAGGTGGGGGTGACAAACACCTCTGACAGCAGCAGGCGGCTGCCTGGCCTGTGGGGACAGAAGGGACACTGTGCCGGGGTGGTGGTGGCCAGGCACTCAGTGGGGAGAGTCAGGTGCCACCAGCAAAAGGCACAGAGATGGCATGACAGGGCAGGAATCTAGCACTGGCTCTGGAGGGTTTTCTCTCTCTTTTCTCCCTGATGGCAGCTATTTTTTGGGGTGCTCAGCATCTTGCAGGATGCGAGCAAACCTGGCCGCAGCAGAGGCAGCAAGGATCAAGGTGAAATCTTCAGGAGGAACATTTTCAGAAGGCTGAGGAAGGGTTTGTTCTCCCCTCAGAGAGCAGATGCGGAGAAGCTAGAGCACTCACACGGGGCTTGATTTCTGCAAGGAGAACAAAGTGAGGCACTGGCCTGGTTTCCAGGAAAGGAGAACAGTGTGTCACAGAGAAGGCATTGAAAAGACCTGAGGCTTCTGCATCAGCTTTCTGTCTCACTCCTGCAGGCACGTGGGTGCTTGGGAGTTCAAAAGGCTGAACTGAAGGCTGTCCTGCAGCTGGTGCAGGACAGGAAGCTGTGGGCTTCTCCAGCAGAGCCATTGTTGGCGCCTAGACCACAAACGGTGTCCCTGTCTCTGCTGGGGATCCCTGCATGGCTCAGCATCTTCCTCCCCACAGCGCTGACCTTTGCATGTGTGGAGTGTGAGAACTGGAGCTGGATGGGAAAGCTTGGTACAAGGCACCAGCTCTGGTGCCAGGGAGACACCGGCAGCCCTTCAGCAGCCTCTCAGAACCTTGCAGCATCTCTGACATCCTTTCCAGCTGGTGCATCCTACAAACACAGGGAGGGCTGGGCACACCACACGTTTCCTCCACCCGACCCACCCATTTCCTATTTTCTGCAGACATGACAACTAGTGAGTTAATCCTGCAGGCCATAAACTAAGCGGTATTAGCAGACACCATCTGTCCTTTTTCATTTGCTGATGCACGACCTATTTCGCTGTGTAGTAGAGCAGGCGCTGCAGTTTCGGGGCTTGCATGTTGCAGTGTCCCTGTTGCCAGGGTATAATCCACTGCTCGCGGTGACCCGCTAATGGGAGAAGGCTCCAGTGACCTGAGCACCAGGGGGACCTGCTGTCATGGGCAGGTGGTGGATGAGGCCTGTCCCTATGGCTGCTTGGTTTCAAAGGAGGTTTGAGACCCAATCCCACAAAGCACTAGTTTACTGGGGAGAGAAAGGTCTCAGCAGGACTTCTAAGGACAAGAGCATGACTGCCTTCAGCAGAGCCTCTCCTTACCTGGAGCCCCTTCAGCAATGGCCATAGGAAGGTCACTGTGAAACAGAGCCACCACCCAACCTTCACAGCCCTGGGCTGGGGACAGTAAAAGCGAAATAAGAAAAATGAAAGGGACTGTTTTAATCTTGGCAGTGGAAGAAAAACATCCACGCTCACTTGCTAGGAGGTCACTGTCATTGTAGGGAGAGACCTGAACCTCTCTGGTCTCTTCAGAACCATAGGGGAGAACATTAGCATGGGGCTTAAATCCTGCATCTGCTCTTGAGGACAGAGATGTGGTACTTCTTTCCCCTGAGTAACACTCTGTCTTGGAGGCAAAGTTTCTGAAATACTACCTCGGCACCTCCAGCAGTGCCATGACACAGATCATTCTCATACCAAAATGGGGTTCATAGGAAAAGGCCACGCTGCTCTGGCCAGGGGTAATTCCTGTGCTTTTCTAAAATTAAGCAATTGCGATCCCAACAGGACAGGGAAAGACAGGAAGAGAATTCTTTCCTGATCTTTCTAAGGGAATTTGGTCATGTCTTGGAGCAGTCTGGTGACCCTTGTCTGGGTACAGAAGTACAGATATTATTAAAGGTCATAAAACCATCGGGATATTTCCAAGCCAGTTATCATATTTGACTTCACCTGCTCTCAAAACAATTCCAAAGGTTAGCGCCTTGCTGGGTGAAACTGCATTTCTCCTGAATTTACCAACATTTTATTTAACTCAGTGCTGGTGGCAGAAATTTTCCCTGAGCTCTGAAATAAAGAGCTCTGGAAATTCTGTCGTTGTGTGCTGTTAGGAGCCGGGGAGAGAACTGAGCACGGGGGGCTCGGTGCTGACACACTTAACTGTTACTCAGAACCTGGGCGGTTGCTGACCTCTGCCTCAGGTCCCAAAATCCTTGGGAGTTTTCAGCTTCCTGCCTCACAGCACAACAAAAATGGAAGAGGGAGTGGAAGGAACTATTGAGAATGACCTTGGCGTTAGCCAGACAACTCCTTTCTGCATTAGCTTAGTTGCACCACTCGGGCTTTCCGAGGAACTCTCAACCTGCTGGATGGGATGTGGTCTGAATCCACCCACTTCTGTGCCGTCAGTGACCTCTCAGTAGCCAACGCTGGCTGCTGCAAGGACGGTGCAAGTAAACTGGTGTGGAGTAATTTCCCTTCTACTTCTGCTCTTTTGTCTTAGAAACTGGCTTAAGCTCTGAACCCTGGGATTTCCTACCCTGCTGCAGTGGTGACTTCTGCACAGTCTCGCTGCCTGTGGAGATGCTTGACCCCTCTGCAAATCTTGCCAAGCTTTGGTCACTCACAGCTTCCAGTAGGAATAAGCCCTGCTGTCTCCTTCCTGCCTCCGCCAAGCTTTGCCCAGTGTTCCCACATCCATGCTGTGGACACTCACTTGGCCTCAGCGTTAGGTATGACAAGAAATAACAGCTTTCCTGCAAGATGCTGTGATGTCCTGACCTCTCTGCTGCAAGGTGTCATCTCCACCCTGCACTTTGGGGAGAGGGGACAGCAGCTGGTGTCAGGATCTCTGTGCTAGGAAGAAGGTTCACTTGCAGAGTGACAGCTTTGGGGTATAAATTCCCACAGCAGGAGTGGCCCCAGTGTTTCTTAGTTCTTTCTTTGTGCTTTGGGAAAAGAATTGAGTCAAGAATTTTATTGATCTGAAGCCAAGGAACAAACATTCCCCCTTCACAGGCCACAGCCACGGGCCTCTCCTGTGGCCATGTGAGGAAGAGGAGCGGCGAAGAGCAGTGCTTCGCCAAGACTAGAACGTACCTAAATCTGTGACTACCGTCAGGAGGTGGCAAGAGGAAGAAACGGCCCATGCGGTCAGCCCTGGAAAGGGCAGTTCCTGCCGAGAACTGGCTGGGGAACATTCCCATTTTCATAACCAGCAACAGCTGTCAAAAGGGGAAAGAAAAGTGATTCTGGACCCTGCCAGCAGCACCTCCCGTCTGCAGCTGGGACGGGAGAGCAGCAGAGCACTCCCAGCACAGCCCTCTGGCCCCACAGCAAGGAAAACGTGTGTTATTTTCCAGAGGGCTGAGCCAGCGCTAACCAGGTGGGAAATGTTTGAGTGTCTCACTTTGAAAATCGGCTTGATCAGGGTTCCCTTGTCTCAGATGAGATCTTTCCCCAGCCTGACTCTTGGTTGCCAAGCCCCTGCCCTCAGCCTGGTTTAGTCCAGGGCTGCTCCCTCAATGCTGTGTTCCCTCTGCAGAAGAACAAGGTGGGCAAGGGGAGACGGGAGTTGTAGTTTGGTGCATCCTTCATTCCTGGGCTGGCATGGAAAGGTAAATGGAGTTTTTTCAGCCAGGGCTTGCCGCTGACCCATCCCTTCCTTCACCCTGCCTGATGCCATGACCACAAGCTCATTCTCTCTAACTTCCCTTCAAGCAGAGCCCACCTTTACCACAGCCAGGAAATTCCTCTTCTCCCTCACCCCTCCATCACCATGAGAAGCCCTTTTCCCTCTCTGGGGCTGATCTCATCTGTGGGTTGCCTCAGCCAGTGTTTAAGCAAACCAACCCCTGTGCTTTCTGAGGAGGCTGGACTGTGCACAGCAGAAAATTGAGTAGGAGGTTTCTGGGGCGATCAGCGCGCACTGAGACCTCAAACACTTCTCTGAAATCAGGCCCTGCTGTTGCTCTATGTCTTCCTTCTAACAAGGAGACAGCAGCTATGAGCATCTCTCATCTGCCCAGCCCTGCCCTCCCTGATCCCAGCTGCCATCCCAGTTCCCCTGAGCACCAGGAAAAGTCCAGTGCCTCCCCCTGAAACAGCCAAGTGCCTCCCAGCTGTCTCCAAGTTACAGGATCCCTTCCCAGCGTTAACCCTGCAGTCTCTCAGGGGGCAACTGTTGGGAATAACAGCCCTCTTTCTACAAAGCAGAGACAGCCCGGCTTTACGTGGCCTCCCTGCCCTCATGCATATTTGGGGAAAAACCTCGGAAGGCAGCGCTGACTCCTGCGCTTCCCACTGTACGTGCAGTTCAGCCACAGCACCATGCTGGGGTTCACGTAGCTCTGGGTCCTGCTCCAGCTATTCCCACCCGCTTTCCGTGGATCTCCCACAGGATTCACAGCCCAGCACCCAGGGGTGCTGCCCATCCCCAGACATGTAAGAACGGCACTCTCTGCATGGGATGAGCACCAAAATCACAGCTGGAGAACCTGGCAGTGGACATGGAGCAGAGCCCTGGCCCTGGGCTGAGGACCAAGAATCCCTCTTTCCCATCCCACAAGCCAAGACTTTGAGCCCTGCCAAACCCCAGTGTTTGTTCCTGCCTTTGACAAGTGAGAGATGGCAACAAAAGCGTGTGCGAGGCAGAAAAAGGAGTTCCAGTGAAGCAGGGAAGTGGGTTTCTCTTGGGTCTCTGTGACCTTTTCTGGTTTGGAAATAACAGAGATGTGCAGAGATGCTAACAATGCACAGCGAGGGTGTTTCAACTGCCCCAGCAGCAGAAAAAACCCTGTGACCTCCTTCATGTCAGAGGAAATTGGAGCCCAGAGGCACAGCCCAGCCTTTGGCTGCCTGGGATGGAACCAGTGGAAAGCCAGCTCCAGGGAGTCGGTGCCTTTGCCTGTTTGCAAGGAAAATTTATTTGCAGCCATGGAGCCTTACTGTGGATACCTTGTCTTCCAGCCCTGGTTCTCTGGGATACAGGTCCTGCTGTGTGATGGGAACAGTTTTTTCTTCTGCTGACAGCGGCTGAGCCAAGTTCTCCCAGAGCCCACGGACTGGGACTTACATCAGCGATGCCCTTGGCCATGAGGACTCCCCGTGACTCCATCCTCATCACCCTCCTCAGAGAAGCAAGTACAGAGGATGAGCCATCGGGGCAGAGCCAAGAGAGGGGCTGAGACCGAAGAGAATCAAACAGCTTCAGTAATTTCTCCGTGTGTTTCCAGCCCTTTTTGCTTAACCTCAGAGAGAAAAAGCCACGCTGGCAGGAGGGAAGAAAAGGAGCAGGGTTCTGCGCAGGTAGGTCAGGAAATAACCTAGAACCCCCCAGAGCTGAGAGTTAAGGCTGGGTTTGTAACAAAGATAGAAATGCTGATTTGGCCAAAGGGCTAATATTTCCGTGGGAAAACAGAGAACTATTGATTACTCAAGTAACCTCAGCTATTAAACAAACAGCTACATCAGCAGAAGGAAATTTCAGCCTGGGTTTAGGGAAAGGATAGAGGGGACTCCAGGGTGGCCCGGGCAGTAGTGGGAACATACCACCCTGCTCTCCTTGACCCAGCTGCTGTGTCACCTGCTCTCAGTGGTACCAGATAAGGAGTGAAAACAAAGACAAGGTACCCGCCTGGGAGTGCCTCTGTGCGCCCCACCAAAGGAACTGGAAAGCATTCACTGCAGTGGAGTCGTGGCCAAGATAGACTGTGGAATAGGAAGGATTAAAACATCTCTCAGGACCTGGCTGAGCTCCCAGGGCCCTCTCTGGACACGTACAAGGGCAGCTCCTCCCCGTGCCCCAGGCCTCTGCAGAGGCTTGCAGGTCCACAGCCCTCTTTTTCCCAGGAAGGGTTGTGTTGTAGGCTGGGTACCAACACCCAGCAGAACACAAATTCCCATTTATTATATTTCTAAATTGCCTATCTGGCAGTGATAGCCTACGGTAGGGACCAAACGCACAGGCAATGCAGCACGGCTGTGGAAGGGGATCGCATGAAGGCATCAGGAGCATGTCAGAGACTCAGCTGCTTCAGCTGATGTGCAGATGCCAGGCTGTGTAATATTCACATGATCCTCCCTTTTGCAGCGTAGGCAAGTATAGGGGGAACAGCAAGGAGAGCCAGCTGAGCGGTGGAGAAGGTCAAGGACTAGGAGAGCTGGCTTGCCCTTTTTGCTTCTGGGAGGTCCTGGTGACACTCCCCACTAAACATTGAATAACCTTGAAAAAAAAAAAAATCAAGTTGAAACATGACTTTGAAGCAGTCCTAGCTGCCGGCCACACAGAAGTGCAACCTCGGGGATTAAAGCTGCAGAAAAGCAGCATTCCCTCCCCTGCGCCCTTCCCAAACTGCCTCCAGGAGCCTGGTTCAGCCTGTGCCTGGCAGGGTCTCATCCAGGAATGCCTGGTCTCATCCAGACTGGGCTCCATCCCACCACAGCTGCCCTGGTGGGGCACCAAGCGTGGCACAGAGAGATGCCAGCAGGTCCTCTCCTCCCCTGCCCGCCCACCTCAGAGGCACAGAACGCAGCTGGCCGTGCAGCCACCTGGGTGAGACCACCCCAGCCTGCTCCTAAAAGCCTCCACGTATGGGGCCTCCATGTTGCTCCCACACAAGTGCCACACAGCAGCACAAGCTGTTGTTTGCAGAGTTACCATAAAATAGCAGTATGGCCACCCCGGGCCACTCCCAAACGCTCCCTATAGACCCAGCATCTGCGCCTTCGTGGGGGGAGGATCATGCATCTCACAGCCATAGCCTTCCCTAATTAAAGCATATTTATGTTCCTTATTGCAATTCTGCTCTCTCACGTATGCTCAAGCTCTCCTGGCTGCATTTCTCCACGGCCCCACTGTTGCCCCCAACCCTTTAAATGACACGTGAAACATGGGAAGCCTGTGAAAGTTATTTCAACAAAACGGTTGTGACAGGAGCGTTGGCCTCTCCCTGTTCTTGCTTTTCAAACAAGGTTTCTTCAGCCCTACTGAGTTTCTGCTTTGTGCCTCTTCCATCTCCACCCCAGTACTGGTTTCTGGCACCCCCGGGGGTTACCAGCAATGGGCTTCAGGCCCCAGATGTACTTTCTTTGTACAGGATCCTGACGGGCAAAAGGCAGGTTAGCACAGATTGAGCGGGTGCTAATGAACTCGCTTTCCAGTTCGCTAAGGTACCGCAGGGCACTGCTGCCCAGCCTGTGCGTAGGTGTAGAGTCCGTACAACCCCTGCTGTGGGAATGGGAGCTGTAAACCCACCGGCTTTTTCAAACATTAAAGAATGAGCCCAGCTTTTGGCTTAGGAATAGGAATTCGCCCCAGAGCCACGGGCCAGCACAGCGCGGAGGTACCGCTGGGACGCCGCAGGGCACAGAGGTGACCGTCACCCCTTGTTCTCTCCGCTCGCAGATCGGATCCCGTTATGCAACCGTTACGCTAAAAGGCGATACGACATCCAGAGCGGTTTCAAGGACTTTGTTATTTTGCCTTCCAGGTCTGCAGATCCCCGGGATCCACATCCAGAGAGTTCCCGGCAATAATTGCACACTTGGGTGTCTTCCCCAGAACTATTGCTTCCTGCATGGGCAGGGTAAGTGCTGAAGCTGCCAGACATGTGTAGTTTAGGATTCCCACCCCAATTCCATGCTGCTGGGCTCGGTCCCCATGCACCAGCTCTGCTTACAGCCTCCTATTACTAGATGTAGCTATGGGGGATCAGGGCTTTACGCTTCCTATTCATTTCATCAATGATTTGTGCTCTAATCTCAAGGGGGAACTCCAGTCCCCTTCTCCAGAGAGGGACCACGGCTGCTCCCCAGTCCCTTTAGCCCATCCTGGAATTTCAGGTGCTCCTGGCTCTTCCCAGCACAGTGTCAGTGACACACACTGGTGTCCTAGGGGGACACATTTGCAGCTTCTGCACCAGCCAGCCAGGCTCTGACCCACTCTCACTGTCCAGGAACCAAGCCCTGCTGTGCCAGGCTGTCAGGGCACCATATAACATTGCTGCTGCCCAAGAGCCATCCCACACAAGCACCGTAGCCAGAAAAGATGCCGAGGCAGGCTCTGATCCCACAGCCATCCATGGAGGAGCCCACCCAACCCGCTGCCCCCGGAGCATCTCTTACCTCTCCCTGGAGCCCACTCCCGATGCAGCTTCTCTTCCCTCCGCAGTCTCCCTGGCTCTCCCTTTCCCACTCCCCTTCCCTCTGCGCCACCTCCCCGTGATGTCAGCGTGGTCCTGCCTCCGCAGCCTCCCCATCACATCCCTCCACGGCCACCACGCAGCCGCCCATCACACCCCACTGCTGCTTCCCTTCCCAACCGTTGCCACAGCGACAGGAGAGGGAATCCCATCCTCTGGTCCTCTCCACCTCCCAGAGCCTTCGCTTGATATCGCCCACCGCAGCTCTTCCTAAAGACCCTGGAGACCAACGGGAAGGACAGGGTGACAACAGGGAGCCAGTGATGGCCTTGGGGGAAGGAAGGCATGGCTCAACGTACCTGGAAGGGAAGGGAGAGCAGAGGCAGTCACGGAAGGCAGGCTCACACAAAATAGGCACTCACCTTCTCCACAGCGGGTACCACTGCTGTCCCCAGTGCTTTTTCTCACCGTGCCACCCCCCCTCAATTCATTGTTCTCAGCCAGTTCTTTGTTCCTCAGCCCCACGTGCTCTTTGTTTCAGGGCTGTGCACATTTGTGCTGTGATTGTAAACTTTCTACAGACCAGGGATTTGTGCTACCTGCCCGCAGCAGACTCTCTGCAGTGACTTCTCCTCACTCCCAGGTCAAGGTCAGAGATCAGGGATCGATCAGAAATGTAACACCAGCTCCAAGCCAGACCATCAGGAGTCACTGGACTCATTATTACCAACCACAAATCCACAGTGAAAGGGTTTTTTTTCCCCCTGCAATCTCTCTTTCGCAGATGGTTTCATCAGGAAAGGGCAGATACTGTATTTTTAGGACTGCAGCACATTTTTAATGGAAAGAGATGGCCCAGGGCTTTTCATCCCTCCCCCCAATCCAAGACGCTGTTTCTTTTCAGCAGAAATACTGCTGCATTAGAGAACAGGTCACTTCCTCTATCAGTGAGAATTCAGTGTCCTATTTGATGCTGGTCCTTGTGCTATAAATAGGAATTTTCCCCCTTTTATAGTTGCTGAATAATTGTGTGTATGAAATATGAACACAGTTTTCAAAAGAGTGCCTGATAAGCAGCTTGCTGGAGCGAAATCATTGAACAGAAGGAATTTGCAGCACCTGCAGAGCATCGCGTGCTGTGGAAAACATTCAAGGTCAACGTGACGGAGACAGGTCACAGAACAGATCCAACTACAGAAGATGCAGGTTTGAGCAAAACAGCCTCCCCACAGCAGCCTTTCCCACAGCACCCCGACAGCTCATTTCACGCTCCACACTGAGGTAAGGATCAAACGGAAGCAGCCCAGCTCAGAGGAGCCAAGACTCCTCCATCCCACGTACTAGAAAGCCAGGAGGAGCAGGCAGGACAGGTTTTTAAAACAACAGCAGACAAGTAGCAGAGGGGACAATCCCAAACAACGAGGAAGAGCGTGGTGGTTTAACATCCATCATCAAAAGAAACGAGGGAAGAACACCCCAAATGCCAGAGAGACACAAGCTTGCCTTCAAAAGAGAGAGGATGCTAATGGGAGGTACAGAGAGGCAATAAAAACACCAGAGCACAGAGAGACTGAATGGCGGAGGAGTGAGAAAGCACAATTATGCTGAAGAAACCAGTAATTTCTGGAGGAAATGTGCCCATGCAGCCTGACCCTTTCTGATACTTGTCCACAGCGCCTAAACCAATGCCCTGAACACAAGCAGGGCTGCAAGGACAGGGTACGAAAGGCATTGTGGAAACACAACAACCCTCCATCAGCACCTCAGAGAGCCAGGGTCAGGGTCCCTGCGGAGACAGGATGAAGGGAGGCCAGGAAATGCTCTCATTTCTTGCATTAAGAGATTTTGCCCCGCATGGCTACAGAGAGGCACCAGTGGAGGGGAAGGGAGGGATGCAACAAGGTAAGCAAGGCAGAAAGCAACCAAGCAGAAACAGAAGACACATTATGTGGCTTCCACTGCAGGAGAGAAGGAAATAGCATCAGCTCCTCCAGACAATGGTGATGCAAAGGGAGGGGGGGAAAAAGGCTAGGAATTACGTCAGATAAAACTACCTGAAAGGAGCTCTGACCAGGAAGGGTCGGGATACACCGGGGCTCGGGGCTTTCAGCATCACACATGAAGAAAGAGGACAGAGAAAAGCAGCAAAAGACACCATTACTGTGGTGATATAAAGCATTGGAACACACTCAGCAAGGAAAAGAGATAAAAGGAATTACAAGCCACATTTTCAGCTGTACAGAACTACATCCTCGAGATAGGATCAGGCTGCAGGATCCACCCAGCTCAATTGTTAGTCGGCTGTGCCATCATCTGCCTCGTCTTCCACACTGGCTGCAGGTCAAAGAGGACACAGCAACAGATACAAAATGTAAAGGGGTTATTTTATTATTGATTCAGAGGTTAGACAAGGCACCATTTGATCTAAAAAGAAATGCAAAAAAAAAAACCCCAATTAAGTGTAATATTTTTGCAGTCAATTAAGAAAGTCTCTTTTGCATTTCTTCAGAATTGTGTAAATTCCAGCTTGGTCAAGATCACAGAAAAGCCACCCCATCGCCAAGTAAGGCAGGCTTGGACTAGAGCCGCAGCCCCTCTGTTCAGCAGCAGAGAAACCCTGAGAAGTCTCTATGCCTGGGGTTTTGGAATGCAGCAGAACAAGAAAAACAAAACTTCCAGGAAAAGACCATGGCATTTTTTTTTTTTTCCTTTTTCCATTTCAGACATGATGAGTCATTTTGTTCCCTTTGGTCCTCACTGACAGGAAGCAAACTTTAGAAAAATCACAGCAAACCTCGCAGTGGCCTCAGGGTACTAGGAACCCGTGAGACAAACCCGGAAAGTCCCCGAGAAGCCTGGAATGGCATCTAGTCCTCCCCTCCCAACAGGTCAAGGACCTGCACCTGATCACTAGCGGAGATGTTTCACTCCCTCCCAAACTGTGATTTCTAAGGACCATCTCCTCTTCACAATGATTCTGCCGAGTAAGAAATCCAAACAAAACCCAACCAAATCAGCCCCCCCCCAGCCCCTTGTCTACCACTTCCTTATTCCCCTCCCATCAATCGTACCCCCCTCCCAGCTGCCCTCCCTGTTCCCCCCCTGCACCCAGGGGAGGGCTGCAGTGGGTGATGTAGCAGAGTGTGCAGCATTTGGTGGTCTCTCATCTGGTTCACGGAGTCACTCAGCTGGAATAAATGGGAACAAAGAAAAAAGAAAAATCGATTTAAGGAGAAAAAAACCCACAAAATTAATCATGGTTTATGGCAGAAAAAGGCTGGTGAGCTGGAGCACACCAGGGAGAAACACACACAAGGGAGCACAAAGGGGAAAAGGAATGGAGAAGTGGAAGAACGCATTGTTGTTGCTGTGGAATAAAACCATGACCAAATCCAGGAACACCAACTGGCCATTACGGAAGCACGTAGGGGGCTGCAGCTCTCCTCTTTGACTCTCTCAAGGTGCCAAGAGAAAAGCTGCTTCCAATCAGGATTTCTGTACAGTCACCGAGATGCCGGGGCAGCTCTAACTCACTCTCTTCTCCCCTTCCCTGGAGCACGGCAGCCCTATGATAAACGCTGTCCTGACCTCCCAGTGCGCCCACGCCACGCTCCGGGGCTGCCCTTTCACAGGAAAGCTGGAGAGCGTGGACAAGGGCCATCTGGGGGCTCTCAGGGGACTGCAGGCTGCACGAAAGCGGCACCATTTACTTTCAAACCCTCTCTCTCCCCGCAGTCACGTGCTTTCGAGAGCAACAAGTCAACCGCTTTCAGTTTCTGGTGCTATTTCCAGTTTGCTGGAAGGGAAGAAGTTGTTTCCTTGTAAAGGCTGTACGAGGACAGAGAGCGATTTTCAGACAAAAGAGAAATTATTAAGAGCAAGGGATTCCTGAGGATTAGGCATCTGCTCCAGAGACATAGCCCAGAGCAGCTCAGTGCAAAGGAGAAAGACGGCCCAGCTCCTCGAAAGAGGAGGGTACTCGGTAACACTAAATCAGTAAACATACATGGAAGGACAAAGGACAAAGTTTCATCTGGGCCAGTCAGCATTTTCCAGTCCTCTAGGAAGGGCTGGAATCTCGCATGGGCAAAGGTTGTCACCAGCCTTCCAGAGCCATCATATAGCAGCAGAATGGCCCTCAGAAGCCAGGGCACTAACCACAGCACACACAGTGTCCTCAAACGGGCAGCCCAACAGAGCTGTTTGACTTGCTCAAGAAACAAGTACATTTCCATGATCTCATAACGAAGGTCATTGGCTCAAGGGCACATGAAGCCAGTGGTTAATAATGCTTTCTCTCAGGCCTTGAAAAATAATTTGTTTTGCAATAAGGCTTTATTTAGGCTTTGGGACACATCTTCATCTCCTTGGCTAAAGCCAAGGCAAGAGTGAAGAGATAAAAGCCAAGTCCTCAGGAGATCCCAACTTGTCACACACAGCGACTGTCAGACTGACCAGAGACTTCACATTGTTAAAAAAAGCAAAAAGCATCTCACTAATATTTGCTAAATTATGGCCCACAAATGACGAGAGGCTGAAAACCACCAGCTTTCACCCAACCCTCTTTCTGCCCCACAAATCCCATCAGAACAGGAGGAAGACAGGCTGTGCTTTTGGGTAACCTGTCATCCCTCAGAGAATAAAACACGTAGAAGGAGAACAAGTTCTCAGCCAGCCCCGAGCAGCAGCAGGATGCACTCATGTCCCTCCCACGGCTGTTCCGTGGGACACACACAGCCCTTTACATGCTCCCCACAACCAACCCCACATTTCATTTCCTGCAACCGACAGTGAGCGTCACCTATCCGGCACGGAATATCCCCCCGCTGCTCAGTCCTGATCTCCAACCTTCTGCTACTTCCCTGTGGAGCAGCCAGGAGGAGCCAGAATTACAGCCCCTTCCAGGGAGCTACAGCTCTGGAATGAAACAAAAGCCTTTTTGACCCAAAGGAGTGGAAACCCCATTTCTGGCAGCTGGTGCTCGGGCTCGCTGCGACCTCTAGGGGCCAAATCTCCGGCATCCGCAGACAGACTGATGTTCACATATACCGAGATAGAGACCGTTAACAGCTTGTTTAATAGAGAATTAGCACAACCCTGTCTTGGGCTGCATCATCTTGTCCCCTCCTCTTCTACTCTGCTTAAGCTCTTCACCCTCCCTGGCCCCAGAGAGACAGAGACAGAGATGGGAGAGACAGAGAGAGAGAGAAAAGGGAGAGCTCTGTCCTGGGACAGAGCCCTAAATGAACATAACCAGGTCTTTACATGTCGCTCTCGAGAAGGCTGCCAGGATGCTAGCAAACACCACGTCGGGAGACTGGGAGGCATCCACCGCCGTATGGATCCCTCGCTTGCTGTAGTAGGAGACCAGGGGAGAGGTCTGTGTGTGATAGGCCTTCAGGCGGGTTTTCAAGGCTGTTTCGTTATCGTCCGAACGGCGGATCAGGGGCTCTCCAGTGACCTGGGAGAAGCAAGAGGTCAATCTCCAGCTAGCTGCAGCCTGGCACGCCCCCCCTTCTCTCCCCTGCTCCCCTCTTCCAAATAGGCTACAAAGCAGAGCTGCAGAGGCGACCCCTAGGTCTGCAGGGAGAGCGGGGCAAACCCAGGGCAGCCAAAACAAATCTTAGAGCAGTCACTGAAGAGAGAAGGATTCAGCATCACGGTCTCTCTCTGCACACCACTTTGCGTGCTAAAAGGCGTCCAGAGAGCCTCGAGAGCATACACCAGCTATAGTTGCTTCCCAAGAGGGAAACCAGTCACAACCCATCACAACTTCAGCAATAAGTTCTGAGGCTGACAAAGCTCAGGGCAACTCTGCAGAACAGCCTTGCCCTTCACTCATCCCTCCAGGCCTCACTCCCCACAGCGCCGTCGGCTGAAGCTGCCCAGGCAGTTCCCCACGCTCCCCAGAAAGCCAGGACAGAAGGTACCAGAGAAGGAAAGAAATGAGTTGGTTTTGTTTCTTTTTTTTTCCCAGGGATGCTGCAAAGCATCAGCTAAACCCAAAGCAACGTAAGCTGCAGCCTTGGGAGCTCACATACGTCGTCCTTCATGTGCTCTTTCGGGGGTCTGAACTCCTCGTGATAAGAGCGGCCACTCGCCGGGTGAATCAGCCTAAGACAGAAATCAAGTGTCAGCAAAGTAGCCCGGTGGCAGGACAAGGTCTCCTGAACCCGCCACTCATCAGCACAGAAACATCTGCAATAACAACCCCATTAGCCTCAATTAAGAAAAATCTTTTCTGGCTATTTCTGTACCAAGGGCCTCTTCAGATGGGTGAAAAAAAGCTGCTGCATTAGGAGATGGAGAAGGAATTTTTGCTTTATGCTTTACTGGGGAAAGGCTGTTTATTGGAGGTGTGGGGGTGACACAGGGGGACACAGCAAACAGTGGGAGATGTCTGTGTGCCCACACGTCCACAAGTGACCCTGCACAGGGCGTTCAGCAGTGCAATGTCCTGCCTAAGGGAACTCCAGAGAAGTAAGAACATGAAGACATCACTGTTAGACACTGGACTTAAAGCCTGAGCTGGGTTAAAGACCCACGTCAACAGAGATTCAGATCAGGAACCTCAATTTCTAGGGCAACGAAGGGGTTCTGTTCAAGGCTGGTCCAGATACAGGGCAAGGGATCAGAGCAGGAAGGCTCAAACAAAAATCTAACCAGCACTGCAGCAAGCCCTAAATACTGGGAGAATCACAGGAGGATCCAAAATTAGGACGTTCTCCCCTAAACTAGGAACACACACACCCCCCTCCGTGCACCCAGTGTTTGGGAGAGAAGAATTACCGTCCAGTGATTCTCCGGATGAGCAAGGAGTCCGGGATGCTGAACTCAATGACGGAATCCAACTTCTCTCTCCTCTTCTCCAGGAGCTCATCCAGCTGCGACAGAAAACACCCAGCTCAGGGGGGCAGAGGCAGAGCCACGGGACCCCGCGTCTCCAGGGAAGGAGATGTCAGAGCAGTCCCTGAGCAGGAGCTCACGTACCATCTCAGCCTGCTTCACCGTGCGCGGGAAGCCATCCAGGAGGAAGCCGTTCTTGCAGGGAGGGGAGTCGAGGTTGCTCTCGATCAGCTCCACCACCATCTCGTCGCTCACCTTGTAGAGAGGAGAGATGGGCACGCCGTCAGGAGGGACACCCCGATTTTACACCCAGCTGCCTCCAGAGCCTTTTTACAGCTGTTCCCGGTCCCAGAAGCGGCAGCCACAGCACAGGGCACTGCCCTAACAGGGCGAAAGCTGCGTGTTCAGACCTGCCCACATCAGGGAAGCGCCCCCGGCCATGGGTGGCAACTCTAAGCCGTGGCTATTGAGATATTTCACACCAGAGACACTCCAGCCCGTGCAGGGGCTCGGAGCAGCACTGTAACCTCACCATTACAAAGTCTGATGAATTTCAAAGGAGACCATCAGCTTGAAGACAAACTTCCTATATTTTTTTAAACCAATTCACTATATGGAATATTGACGTAACCTTGATTTCCTGTTACTTTGTACCTTCACCCACACATCCCTCTCAGGAGGCAGGCCTGAGGGCAAAGGAAGGGCAAAGCAGGCAGGTTGCTCATTGACTCTCATAAAACTCCCGTGAAGGCAGATGCCCAGTAGTTGTTGTATCAAGCCTCGCTACATGGTTTTTCCCCGTATCAGGATCTCAGCAAACCACTGGGATTAGCGCCTTTTCCACGCTTGGAAAAGTACTACCAGATGCTGCAGCCCCAGCAAGAGCTGTTTTTCCTCAGCAGCAGCACTGTTTTCTCCAGCAGAATTGGGGACCGGGCTGTCACAGCACCCAAATGAGAGCCCTGGAGCAAGAAGCGGACGGGCGGGAGGTAATTTGGGTGAAGGAACAACTCACTTCTGTGCTTTCCCGATTACCCCTTTTGGAGAAAGGGCTCCTCCTTCGTAATCGAGCATAAAAAACCCCCATCCTGAGCACCGCTGTGCCGCCAGCTGAGTTATCTGGGAGCCAGGGTACGCTGCTGGGATATACCTGCGGAGCCACACACGGACGTGGCAGATACCCCCGTCCCTACCCGATAACGTCCCTATCTTTCATAACCAGCTGGGATATTGCAGGCTCGGTGGCGCAATGCAAGCTTGGAGCCAAAGCTGGAGATAAGCCACGTCGCTCTTCTCTTGCTGGTGGCTGGGGGGAACCTGTGTGGATTCTCCACGGGGTGTTACCAACCCGTGACAGCCAGCAGCGATGCCCAGGATGGGCCCCTGAGCCACTTAGCTTTGGGGAAAATCGCTGCAGTTTGTTGTCCCCTCAAGATATTTCAGTCGTTTTGGCAAGATAATTAGATCCTGAGAAAATGAATGCATCAGAGAAGCTAACTCTCATCTCCCAGGGATCCAAAGTGTCCCTTTCACCCAGCGTTACGCAGCACCCCCTGTAACTACCACAGCAACACCCCCAAGTCTATTTTTACCTTACAGTTACGAGCAAAGGGCATTTATGCAAGAGCTGGGACGTAGATGAACTCTCTGAACAAACTCTTCCACCCCACACGGGGGTCCAGGCATGGTGTGAAGGGCCACGGGAGCCGCAGTGCGTGGCTGGAATGTCCTGCAGCTCCAAGGATAAGCCTTCACCTCAGTTAAGGAGCCACCACCCAGACTGCAACCCCCGAGCGGTGGAAAGAACCAACCCATGTGTCGTGGTTTCAGCTGAATTTACCAAAATCAGAATGCCAGATGGCCCTCCCTCACCCTTCCCTCCCAAAAAAAAGAGAGGAGAGGAAGAGGTAAGGAGACACCATGGACACGAGCTGCTGGTGAGCAAGGAGAAATTTTGAAAAGAAAGGATGTTTTTGTAGGACGTTTCTCCTGCAGGATAATGAGAAGGACAACCCACGGCCCTGCCTTCGCCCTGCAGCCTGCCCTTCCTCCACTAATTGGGTTTTGTCAGCGAGGCTTCTAATTAAGAGGCGGATTTTGACTGGTCCAGACCCTCTCCCCTCCTGGCACGTCTCCCCCGTTACCCACCAGCTTCCCCGCGTCCATCGTCTCTTTCAGCCGCTTGCCCAGCTCCGACCCCGAGGCCACCATGGCCCGCAGCATGTCCCCGGTTGCCAGGTGGCAGACGCAGTAGGTCTCGGCCAGCTTCGGAGCCTGCGGGAGAGGACGGACACCGGGGTGAGCTCACCGGGAGGGTTTCACACCCCCCTCTCCCCCGGGGGTCGAGGCCCAGCCGCGGTTTGGACCCCCCGCACCCCCTGACCCCGTGGGGCCTTGTCCCCCAGAGGGATGGCCTGTGACCGGCCAGCACGTTGCAGGGCCCGGCATACCGCCCCGAGGGCCAGAGCACCGGAGAGGGGGAACCGGGGCACTGGAGGGAAGGGGGGTCCGGGATAAAGGGTCCCTGGGGGCGG
>JAHREE010134893.1:0-11054 GCA_033628505.1 Tringa tobata | reverse complement strand
TCTGTTTTGCCCATGATGATAATTGTTAAGTGATCTCCCTGTCTTTATCTCAACCCATGAGCCTTTTTTCATTGTATTTTTTCCCCCTTTCTTGTTGAGGAGGGGGAGGGCTCGGTGGGCACCTAGCAGCCAGCCAAGGTCAACTCAAAACAAAAAGTTAATGTCTCTTACCAGAACAGCAGCATATGGAGGTCTGGCATACTCAAACTGAGAAACAACCTAACCTGTACCCCCAAGATTTGAGCCTGTAGTATCAAAACCATGACATTTCATTCAGCTTGGAATTTCCTCCTTTTTGAGGAAGTCTGAAGAAGTAGGTGGTATAATGGTTTGGTCAGTAATCAAGAATGTTAACCCAGATAAAAAAAAAATAACAGAACTGACATATTGCTGATTCCCAACAGAATGTTTCTTCCCCTCAGAGGGATGGTGTTTTGGAGGGAATCTATTCCCCACTTCAAGGACTGTAACCAGTTTTGAGCCCCTCACTCCAAGAAAGACATTGAGGTGCTGGAATGTTTCCAGAGAAAGACAACGAAGCTGGTGAGGGGTCTGGAGCACAAGTCTTATGAGGAGAGGCTGAGGGAGCTGGGGTTGTTCAGCCTGGAGAAAAGGATGCTGAGGGGAGACCTTATTGCTCTCTACAACTCCCTGAAAGGAGGGTGTAGAGAGGTGGGGGTCGGTCTCTTCTCCCAAGTCACAGGCAATGGGACAAGAGGAAATGGCCTCAACTTGCTCCAGGGGAGGTTGAGGTTGGATATTAGGAAAAATTTTTACACTGAAAGGATTATCAGGCATTGGAACAGGCTGCCCAGGGAAGTGGTTGAGGCACCATCCCTGATGGTATTTAAAAGATGGGTAGATGTAGTGTTTAATGATATTGTTTAGTGATGTTTTTTGTGTTAGGTTGATGGTTGGACTACATGATCTTAAGGGTCCCTTCCAACCTAGGCAACTCTATGATTCTATGGTTCTTGCTTCCTCTAAGCCAAGGACAGGCTTTTGAACAGGAGGTAGATGAAGCTTCCCATGGGGTACCATAACCTAATCCCAGTGATCATTAGTAGTTAAATGTATTTCTATCATCTTCAATCCCCTGCTTATTTTATGTTAAAACATTAGCTAATTAATGACTACCTTTGAATGCCAGATTTAAATTCATTAAGTTCATTTTGCCTTTAGAGGCAAAAGCTCTGAGCTATCTACCACNTTATTTTATGTTAAAACATTAGCTAATTAATGACTACCTTTGAATGCCAGATTTAAATTCATTAAGTTCATTTTGCCTTTAGAGGCAAAAGCTCTGAGCTATCTACCACTAGCAGGAGGTGGCTGTTTGCTACATACACTTTAGAAAGACAAAACAAACATTTTTCTGAAGAAAAAAAATTTTAAGGAATGATTTTGCATTTCCTCTTCTATCTATTAAGAAAAAAAAAGGTGGAAGACAGGTGGAAGAAAACTGCAGAGACAAAATAACTCTTTAGGGAAATGTTAATACCGACCATCTGCATTGATGATTTTTTCAGCTAAAAGGCGCTTGTGTATACTCTAATACTATAAATGAAAGGCATAAAATCTTGATTACTTTCATGCCTAACTTCTAAATCCCATTAGTGGGGAAAAAAATGTTTGCTTTTTCTAAGTTGAAACTGTTGACCCTTTTCATGCTTAATTTTCAAATTCTACGGTAAAAGTTCATCACGGTCAAACACGAGGGCTCCCACTGATTCTGAGGAAATGATTTATCATCAATGAACAATTAACATTCAAAAATAATCACGACCCAGATTTTGACTACCTAGATGCCACCCAAAGCCCTGGAACCAGGAAGTATTCTTTTGTGCCCCAAAACAAGGCACAGGCTTTGGGTGCTATGCTCTCAAAAGCCTGGAAAATAGGCATTTCCTTGCCTTGATTAATCCTTCACCAGTTACACCAGTAGAAGTTGTTCCGGTGGCTCTGATAAAATCACTTGCAGGGATCGTATCAGCAAGCAGAATGGAGAAAGACACTTCACTGCAATGGCTGTTACTTTTGCATTTCCTAAAGAGACACCCTACCTGAGCTGAAATATGACCCAAATACACAGTCATGTTTCACTGAATGCCATAATCAGTGCTACTATAATTGTTCAGATAGTAAGCAATTCATTCAACCTAGTGTTTTGTTGATGCAGGCTAGTCTAAAGCACACCTTTGTAAATGCCACACTTGATGCTATCCCACCACACCGTCCAGCCAGCATTCAGAATTAAGCATGCTAATTGAACTAACAGATGAAAGTCCCAATTACTCATAATGCCTCCTGTTGATTTCTGTGGGGCACATTGTGGTTCCCTGCTGCGATTAAGTGGCTGGTTGCAAGGAGATAGACACCTGAAATAGCACAGTGCTTTCCACCTGATTGTTAGCACATGGGATCATTACCATGACTTGAAAGCATTTAGATGTACAAGTAACAGGATACTACTATTAAAACCCCAGCATACTCACTGGCTAACATATAAGAACATATGAGCTTTCATATTTTTGCCATATTCATGGCAAAAACGTCTGGTCACACAATCCTACTACATATAATGTTCCCTGACTCTAACAGTTCAGCCTGTCACTGATGTTTGGAAGTATTCGCTGGGACAGTTCAAAGAAAGCAGTAAGATTTGCTGTGATGAGTTAGACCTCCAAATCATCACCTGAGTGTCTTACTGATTGTCATTAGATTTTATCCTGCTCGATGAATGGATTAGTTCTATATATTGGAATCACTCTTTACTATTAATTAGAGAATGAAATCATTCTTCTCAGTGCATCAGAAGTAACTAAACCTATGAATTTTTGCTCTTTAACACTTCCTATTCGTTCTTTACCACATTCCAGAAATATATTTCCTTCTGAAACTTGAATTAAGCCCCTAAAGTTTGACTGGAATCTTCCACAGAGTTCCAAGCTAGTAAAGACAACACAATCAGGCCTGATATTTTTCTTCACTGTAGACAAAAAGAAGATTATTATTTAGTTTCTTTCATAATTTGCATACTGTTAAAGTAGCTGTTCTTGTGTGTCAATTCCTGAGTGACTTTATCTGGCCTCTTTATTCACATTCCCTCCTTTGCTTTTGAATTATGTGACTGTAATAAGCTTAAAACACCTGATGCTACGAAGTGGAAGACATTCTAATAGCTATCTTAAACAGGATGTACATGTGGCAATTAATTAGAACAAAATAACTATTATGTCATTACCACTAAGACATGCTAACGGTGCTAAACTTGCCTTCTTTGCTTGCATCAATTAGCTCCTTAACTGTCTATGGAAACTTAACTATGAAGATTTATAATGAAGAAAAATATTAGGGGAAAAAAGTTGTTCGACACTGATTCTGTCAAATGTACTGTTTGATGTGTTCTATGCTGGTTATAGCGAAAGTGAAATGTTGAATCAAAGGACAATCATTCAGTTTCAAAATCAAGTGATCAAAAGTTAAGGAAGAGTTTAAAAAAAAAACAAACAAGTTGTCCAAGTTAGTTCTTAAGCGTCTTACAATAACTCTTCAGCTACTCTCAGGGAGCCCTGCTCTGGGGATGGGAACAAGCTGTATGATGGGAAGCTGTTGTTTGTAGGACCTGAAAGTTGTGTAGTAGATGAGACAGAGGACTGCAAGATAAAAAGTCTCTTTCCCTGCCCAGACAGGTTTAGGTCTTTTGACCTAAACCTTCACAGTATCAGATCTACGTTAGCTTCTTCCCTCCCCTGCTCCATCTCCAGGTGCTCTGCTTGGCAGGCTCTCATCCCACTTCCCTCCTTCACATTTGTTTTTGTCCCAGTCCACAGCTCACATCTTCTTTTCCTTTTGTTTTCCTTCTTTTCCTCCTTAGTCCCAGCTGAGACTGCAGGAGAAGCAGACTCCCTGCTCTCATTCTTAGTGTCTAGGTAAATCAATAGAGCTGCCTTGAGGGATTCAGGAAAGAGAGGGATATAAGCAGATGAATACCTGTTGAACTCTCGACACTGAAAGTTTGCAGCTGAGTATGGGCTGAGCAAAAATTTTTATAAAGTCCTGAAACAATTAACCAAGCACTAGCTGTGCGTGCTGGAATCCCTCCATTCTGGGATGCTCTGGGATGCACAATCAGTGGGAGATCCTTGCTCTTAGCGTTTAGGCTGTTGCACATAATATTTCATGACTCCTTAGCCACTAATTACACCTTGTTGCTTCTGACAACTTTTCTCTGCAAGGCATCTTCATTCATGTGCTCACCTCCATGGCTTGAAGCCTAAAGAACACTGACTCAGAAATGTTGATGGTGGGATAAATACTGCTATTGCTTTTCAGCCAGAAAGAGTCCTAAGAAGAAAAAGTCACAGAGGTTTGCAGAGAGGGGGTTACCTCAGGGTCAGAGCAGGGTTTCATAGCAATTTCCTTGCACCACTGTACAAGAGAAAGACATTTTGGAGGGAAAGTGTCAGTACACAAGACACTTTTCTGGTTTGGGTCCATTCACTTTATGGACAACCCTATGCCTTTTTCTAAACCCTCTTTAAAAAAAACACTCCTGAGTAAAACCAGCATGCAAAGTTATGTATGTTAAATTGGCAGTACTGAGCCACTGAATTATTATACATTAAATACTTCTAGTTTTTTCCTATCTTATATTTGACCTTGAACTACAGTTATATACAGAAAAGATGTTTGAAGTCCTACAATACATGTCCATGAAAGCACACAGAGGTGTAAATTTCAACATTTAGCTACTAAAACTGAAAACTCGTGCAGACTGTAGGATATTCATCCCAAATTCTATACCCTTATACACAAGTTTACCTGGAAATCTGAACTCATCACAAGCCTAAATCTTTTCTCTCCTTTCCCCTGCCATCCCTCCACCTAAAATCTTTAAACAAAAGCTAGGAGAAAAAGACTATTTCCTTTTGTGCCTTATTGCTTAACTAAATCCCTTTGTGGTACCCTTCATCCTGCTTTGATTCAGCAGCACTTTCCAGAAGATTAAGTGTGACATTGTCAGCTAAGGTTGACTTTTGAATTCTAATCCTCACTTTTTGTACAGCCCTTGCAACTTGCCTGTGATTGGACATTTGTGCTCTGCTTATCTAATTGGAGCATCTTGAACACAATGTGTGTGTGAGTGGTGGGTGCAAACGAGGACAGGCAGGCTGGCTTCCATAAGCCTCACTCCTCCCATTTAGGTCCAGCTGTAACGTGACAAAAGAACAGGTCTCAGCTTTTTACTTTGATCTGAGACAATGACTTGGCAGCTGGGCTTGAATGATTTTATCAGCCAAAGATGCCCGGTGGAGAACAGAAGGGCAGACTTCTACGCCTTCTATCAGGAGATGAGCAGGCTGAAAGTTGGAAGTTTACAAATATAAAAAAATCCACTTTCAAAGGCAAGATGGCCACTGCAAAAAGAAATTCTGCAGTGCTCCACTGCAACACCCATCACCAACCAGTAACACAAGTGCTGGGTGGATTTCAGACTTGGGGCTTTCTAGCAGTTTTCTGTCAAAAGTAATCACTGCAGTGACAACAGCAACAAAAAACACCAAAGCTCTTCCCCTGCTCCTGATCAATTTACTGGAAGTTTTTAACCCTGTGCAAAAAGACCTAGGACTGTGCTTTGTGAAATTCTTCTGCTACTTGAACCGAATCCCTATTTCCCAAAGAGTACATTCATTTTCTTTCAAACCAGGGATTGCACTGCAAGATCCCACAGCATCTGTGTTGGATGAGATGAACTGCACCCTAAAAAAGCCAACACTTTCTCTCTCCATTAACCATCGAGAGAGCAAAGAATGACAAGCTCAGCTATATGTGTCTCAATTAGCATATTCAAAGTCATATTCATCAAGGATAATCACATATAAAGCACTAAATATTCTCAGGCCCTTTGTGAGCTGTGCTCCCCTTCATTTTGCCTTCCCTCTTTTTTGGGTGGCTATTTGAGATGGAGTCACTCACCATTGAACAATTTGGAATATCTTCAGTAGAGAGAAATAGGATTGTTGAAAACTAATTTAATTAAAAATGACAGGAACAGTGGGTTCACCTGTCTAATATGATTTATTAGTGGTCCCCTGCCAAGCAATTTGGATAAGATTCCAACCACGTGAGCACCCTCATGTGTTTGGTCTCTTCCAGACATTTAAGAAGAAATGGTCCTTTCTCATGGAGTTTGCAATATGAGAAAAACCTAGTGAATTCACTTTCTTTCTTTTTATCCAGTTGGCCCTTTAACCCACCACTTAAAAGATGGAGCACACAGTCAATTTGGAGATCTGAAGAACAATGAGAAAGGTGGGTTCAAGTAAACTTATCTCTGAAAAAAATATTCATTTCTTCTCTGGAATTATATCTAATATTAAGGATTTTTATATAGAAAATTCACAGTAGGCCCATGAGTGGATACTAAAAGGGTGAGCAGGATCTGCCTTCAAACATCCCTAACTCAATGATTGGATGTTGCACGAGGGCAATGGACCACAGCAAATGGGCAGGTTATTACCATGTGAACCTCTAGGACAGTACTGCCATTACCACTAAGATCCACAGGCTTTGTACTGAGCTTTTAAGGCCTCAGAAGAAAGCTGGTCATGCTTGTTCCATCTGAGCTTTCCTCGACCTGCAGAAGCTCCATAAACTGGACAAGCTGGAGCTAGACAAAACTGGCTTTAGGGGTAACAAAGGGAACAAAGAACTAGTATTTCTAACGTGTGAAATGCACCACACACAGTAAATTCAGGTGTAATGTGCAGTTGCAGAGCAATGAAGAAAGAGTAAGGTGTACAAGTGTGTTAGCAAATACATAAACATGACCCCATGTGGGTCCTGAAATGAGGGAGAGAAAACCACCACCATGAACATCCTCCTCCTCCCAGCAAATGACTCCAGATGCTGAGATGCTGACAACTGGCCATAACTCCCCTCCTCCACCACCGCCACCAAATGGAACCACCAACCTTAGGACCCGGAGGAGCAGAGGAAAGGAGAAGCAGAAAAGGTCTAGAAAGTAAACAGGGTGAGAATAATAATTTTAACTGTATTCCTATTATTATAGTATTATTATTGAAGGTTTTTCTACATTGAACACACTTATTCTTCTGTAATAATCAGATCTGGACTATTATTTATTCTTGGATTAGAACTGCTAAGATTTCAATCATACTAGCACTGAATTCTTGCTTTATATATGTTTCTTCTCAAATTCCCAATGTCCTACACCCCTCTATCCCTTCCTCATCCTTTGCTGTCCTAACTGAACCCTCCAGAGTGGTGGCCACACTGAATATGAACCAATGTCAAATAAATACAGTTATTTCCAATGATTTGTTCTGGGAAGGTAAACTTTGCAAATGCGTCAGAGCGAAGGGAAGATTACTACTTGCTTTATTAATGCTGGAACCCTACTCAGTTTTACTATCCGAGCATTATTAGCATTTCAAAACTATCTCATTCCAACAGAATATAAAATGCAATAATAACTACCTGTGAAATTCCTATAGCTATGTCCTGACAGCAGTACATCAGCAACATTTTTTCCTACTCTTATTTATTCCTCCTTTTTATACATATGCATTTGTTCCAATGCTCTTTTCCTGATTATTTTAACTATAAAATCATCTTAATTTCAGGAAATAAGAGTTTTAATGTTTATATCTGGGGGGGGACAATGATCAAAATAAAAATTGTATTTTCAATGCAGAATCTTAAAAATGACCATTCTCTCTGTTTTCTTACCTCAATGCTTATGGCGGCAGGGAGAGCAAATACCACATGTGCAGAAACCTAGAATTAATCCTTAAATAATTTTTCCTTACCTAAAGAATATTTCTACAGCATATCATACAAGTTAATTCTAGCCCAATTTACACATATATAACACTACTTTTCTTGATGTATGTGTACAGAAAAAAAAGCTGAAGGATGTAGGGAATCTAACAATACAAAATAACTCGTGAGGCGATTTGCAATAGGTTATTCATTTAATCAGAAAAAATAAGAGACATGAGGTCTGTAATACCTGTGTGGAGTAATTTTCTAAAACATGCACCTCAAAATTAGGAAACAATTTAAGGTGTGCAGGATAAAATTGTACACTCCTTTGGGCAGAGAGCATTCTTTTGCTCTTTCCTTATTCAATAATTATATAGAGGTCCTAACCTATTGAAGTTTTCTTATAACCACAGTCACCACAGGACAAACCAGTATTATATACATCTTTCTCCATTAGTACAGACCTATCCCGAGCTATTGGTTTATTCTGGAGTGAAGAAGGCTGCAGCCTTGCACATGATGTCATTATCTTAAAGCATATGGTCATGTTGAAGCTTTATGGCTCTGTAGCGTCCCAGTTCCAGCTGAGACTGGGGCCACTTGTACCCACTGCAGACTAACTCACCTGGACACGTTCCTGTGCAACTTGCTCTAGGTGGACCTACCCTGGCAGTGAGTTTGGACTAGATGATTTCCAGAAGTCCCTTCCAACCTCGTATTATTCTGTGATTCTTCGAACGCCATAGACAGGCCAAGACACTTATTTACAAGTTTCCAACCTTTTACAAGCTTGCAACCATTTCTTCCTTCAGTAACATTTCAAAGGTTTGTCCTCAGTCTTGGATCAGATTTTCTGAAAAAAAACCCAAATGTTTCGGCTGACCTTCTTAAAAACGTCTTTATTGGCAAAGCATAGGGATTTGGAACGTAAAGCATTCCCTAGGGCACACCTTGGATTTTCAGGAACAGGGCAAAAAATCATTATTTGGCAGTCATACATTTTTTCAAATTTACTGTATTTCTAGCTGTCCAAGTTCATTGGTAGATTTCCTATGTATGTCTCACCAGCATTTGGCTGGTTCTGAGAACCCCTAGTATTGCTCAAGAAAGTTGGAGGTCACACTTAGTGCAGGGTGTTCATCTGACCCCAGCTCAACCTCGTAGTGAATCATTCAGGGCCTTGGAGAAAAAAACAACATGCTGCTCATATCAACATGCAATTATTCACCTTTGCACCCTGAACTCTGTTTCCCCATATGTATGCTTTAAAAAAGAGCATCCCCCTGTACCCTGGGAACCACCTGAGCCCACCAAGGCAATTCATTTAGCCCCACCACTGTGCCTCCTGGTTTTTGATACCACGGATCTCCCAAAGGTGAGTTATTCTGACAACAACCAGCTTTTCCTGGCTTTTACCCTAGTAGCAAGTAGAGATGTGGCCACGGGGAAGGCAAGGGGCTAAACACATCTGGTGGTCAGGAGCAACTGGCTGGAGAACACAATGCACCCCAGAAACATCAGGGCTGTGGAGTACATCCAGATCACCTGAAGTGTCCAGGGCACACAGCTTTCTCTGCCACAAAAAAGCATTGTTGGTCACACCACTGCTTTACAAGAAAGTTCCCAGCCTTAATCTGGTTTTACCTCTTTATTTTCAGAATAAGCATATTCTTACTTAGGAGCTGCTTCTGATGCTGTGGTGAAGGACATAATAGAATGTCTGTATGAAATCACCTTCTCCAAACAAGAAGTGAAATAATTCCTTTAAATTGTTAAATCAGGACCTGAATAGATGTTTTCTGGTCTCCCATACATAAATACAGTGAAGCTAATTTAGGCACCTAAAAGCTATTTTGGATTTACTTTAGTCTTCTAATCTGTCAATGACGATGAAATGGGAATTCTGTGCTTCTCCAGTAAGAAGCAATCTCATTGTAATCTACTTATTTCTGCAATTACATGTAGCTCATTAGGAGTGAGTTATTTCACTTAATTTTTATCTCTTACCAAGAGGTATTCCCATTAGGCAGCTAAAGTCAAAAGTCAGTAAACAAGCACTCAAAATAAACTCTTGTTACAACAAATCACTTGTTGTGTGCTGAGTTTTAACAGTTATTAATCTTCAGGCTTTCCACTCAAGAGTCTTCACCTGAACTTGCATTCTCACCTGCTCAAACTTCTCCGAGCAAAATCTATTGCAGGGCTGACACTCCAGAATTCTTTCATCTGCTCTTTGTGGCTGACTCTCATCCTAAGGTTATTAAAAATACGGTAACTCTTACACTGCTGTACAGTTGTTGACCCACATTGATTTGTGGTGCTGTGGCCCCTTAGTCATGGTTCAGGAGCAAAAGAGTATCCTAAACTTAAAAACAGAAGGGAGGAAACGGACAAGGAGATAGGAGTGAAGACTGCCTCTCCCTGCAGAGGTTACACTGATGCTGACAATCACACATCAGCTCCACACAGACCCTCTCACCATTTTCTGGTATGTCTGGGTGCAGTGGTCTGTGAAGCTGGGGGCCACCTTGGCAGCCAGACTCAGGCTCTCTGAAGGGCACTTCCCACATGCCTCATACAGCCTTCTCCCTCTTTTCCCCAGGATCTTGCCTCGCACCTTTACCTTCTTCTCTTGCAGCTACTTTGCACCAGAGCCGTCCTCTCAGCTCACCCTGCAGGAGAATGGCAAAGCCTTCCAGCTGTCTCAGCTTCAGGCTGTTATTTCTCCAGCTTGCTTCTACCAGTCAATCCTTACTCCATTTTTCCTGTCTAGATTTATATTATGCTTTCAAGAGATATGACAGCTAAATTAATGGCTTCAAAATCGTGCTGTAGATCATCCTGAGAAGAGACTTAATAGGTTTATTACAGCCTATTACCAAAGGCTTTCTCTCTGGATAATGTCAGAAAAACTGAGCATTCAATAATTTATACTCTGTTCAGGGAAAGAAACATCACTAATTAGCATGTAAAGATCTCCATTAGCAATTAATTATTCAGGTCAGTTTTCTGTAGTTGGGATCTTCATGATAAAGCATTCCATTACCATATTTGCCCTCCTGGCTAAATTCTGATTACCTAAGGGAAAAGTCATCTCCTCTAGCTTCAACCACAAAGGGCTGGAGCTGAGTCATTTTGTCTAAACTAGTTATCCTCAGAATTTCATTGTGCAAAAGAGATACAAAAAAGCCCCCATGTAAAATGTCTATGTTTCTTGTCTGTTTTAGGATGGCTTGAGGTGTTCTTTGGAGGTGCAGAATATT
>JAHREE010134884.1:0-10436 GCA_033628505.1 Tringa tobata | reverse complement strand
GCGGGGTTTTGCGGGTGCCTGGCAATCCAGCAGGTTTCTGCCCTTCCCGAGCCGTCGTCGTAACTCCTGGAGTTAGTTGTCTCACATCGCTGTTGGTGATACTGAAGATTTGTGTATTAAGGGTGCAGATATTCCTGGGTGTTCTGCTGTGGGTGCTGAGGCTCCAGCCTGTTTTAGTTTACTAAAATGTAGCGTGCCTCTTCGGAATTATTTTTGTTTTCTCTGATTTAGGTGCTAACATTTGTGGGTAGAGCAGCCTAGTCTAGTGGGAGATGACCCTGCCCATGTCTGAGGACTTAGGTTATCTTCAAGATCCCTTCCAACCTAAACCATTCTAAGAGTCAGGAACCTGGTTTTAGAGTAGGTCTTGATAGAGCTTTAGGATGCACAAGCATGGAAACTCTTTCTGCACAGGAAGATTTTTCAGATTTACTTTTTCCAGAGTTGGGTTTGAGAGCCTACAACTGAAAGTTAAGAAAGGCATGGAGATTCTGTTATAGTACATTAAATATTCGGGCTGCTGTGTAAATATACTGGATCTAAGATTGTGATATGCAGAGTACTTGGTTTTGAAAAAAAGGGTTAAACAATGTTGCCAAAGCAAATCTTTGTGTGTTTCCTATAGCCTACATGGGAAGCAAAATACTCATAAAAAGACTAGAATTTTCTGAAACAAATGAGGAAAGAAGTTTAAACATGAGGTGAGGATATTTTTTTAGCCTGGAAATAAGCACCAGCTGAATTGCATTTCACCAATGTCAGGGGCTTGGTATAGGAATATCATACGTGTTTTCACACAGAAATATGTTTTCCCCACCGTTGTAACTTTTGCACAGATTTCAGAAAACTTGCCCTGAATGTACCATTATGGCAAGAAATAAAATTCTTACTGTGTGTGCACGGAGAGGAGGTTTATATACCATGTGAATTATATATTAAAATGCCCAGCCCTTCCACCCATGGCCCTGACAGAAAGATTCCAGAATCCTCAGTTAAGGATGAAACCCATAAAAGTTGTTTTTTGCAGCACATTGTGCTCTGGAGTCCCTTCTCAGAAGAAGAAAGTGACTACACTACTCGGGGCCAAACTGTCTATTTTTATATAAAAGTATTTTTATTATGACTGCAATTGTTATCTGCACAATTATGAATGTAAATTTTAAGGTGAGAGACCACATTTGAGTACTCTGTCCGGTTATATGGAGATGTAAGGAGATTCCATAATTACCCGATCAATACCGTGTCTGTCCTTAGAACATCCTTTATAATTTTTATTGTTCATCACTCCTTGTGTATTGAATCATTCTTATATTCATGATCTTACACTTTCGATTATTTATCTTTGTGTGTTATTACATGTTCATTTAACCATAATGACCATCCTGCAATAATTCTAACATGTTTACATTTTTGCCTTTTTCTTTGCTTTGAGGGCTTTTTGCTTCTTTTTTCCCTTAAATTATCTAGTCACTTTTTCCCCCATCACCGCCTTTTAATAACCATCTTTTTTTACTTTTCATCTGTTTCCTAATATTTTATCATTGTCCCCTTGACCGTTTGTTCCCTATTATACGTGGGCAACAAGAAGCTCACTTTACTTAAAAACAATATACTTGGATTAACTGCTAAACAACTGTAATGACTAAATGGGATTTAAAAACATTTTCCAAGTACAAGGTCATTCAAAGTTTAGCTGAAAAGATTATTACAGGGGCTAGGTTCACAGCTTGACACAATACAAAACAAAAGGCCACAATCCCTATAACTTTACAACTTAAAAGAGAAATCTGTGCATTTGCTATTAGTGTAGGCACAACATGTTATGACAATAAGCACACAAGCAACACTTCCCCATAGCCAGATACTTATTTTATGGGTGTCTTATTTTTGTCTACAGTTTAAGCACCTTCACATTTCTTTTCCTGCCATTTCATAAGTTGGCTCTCTATATAAAGTTTCTAGTTATTAACCAAAACAGCTTTCATGGGAATTCTTAGAATATTTTAGAAAACCTAAAACACGCAGTTGGCAAGTTTTGATGAATTGGGAGACCTTGCCTTGTCTTGGAGAATTTTGTACATCATCTTTCTCCCAAACTTCTGCATTTTGGAACACCTGCATTTACAGCTACCAAATGTATGAGACTGGTATGCAGAATTCTTCCAAGCATAAACATTTCCCTTTGGATTTCACTTTTTTTTTTTTTTCCAAATGAAATGATATTTAGTTCAAATTAGGTCAACAGAAGAAATTTTCCCAATACATAACTGTTGAGTAACCATGCAATTTTTTGTGGCTTTTCCACTTGTAAGAGGTCTATTAGAAATACATTACACAACTGAAATCTAGCTGCTATGGCTTTTGTCACTTGCAGTGTCTATGAAAGTTACGCAAATAAAAGTGCTCCCTAAGTAGCCTCAGTGGCAGCAAGCATAAATGTTTTTGTTTGTTTGTTTATTTTTGGGTTGGGAAATTCCATGTATTTCTTTGAAACATGTCCATATATGATGCAGTTAATCCTGATCACATAATTTCTTTTTCCTGTTTCTCTGTTTCCTTATCTAAAAGTTAAATAAAGCCTTACTTCATCCATTGTGGCAACCTCCAGCACTGCATTATTAAGGAGGTAGTTAACAGTGTCCTGGTTATAGGGATGGTGTTTGCCCCACCCCATAGCACCTGCCAGCAACATGAGGCCTAGAGGGAGGGACCAACAGCTGGAGGCAATTAGGAGGAGGAAGCAGATTCCGGAGTTTGGCTGTCCTGGCAGAGGGAGATTAGGTTTGTGTTGCAGTGAAATGAGGGAGATGGGTTTAGCTGAGCCTTGGGAGTTGATTGTTCATTTGTTTCTTAGTGAAATTAAAGCCTAGCAAGGAGCTGAGCTTTGACCCTGCGTGTGGTGTGTAGCCTGTGTCATAGACTAACTGGGAGAGTCACCTGGTTGTGGAAGGGTTGCATGGAAAATGAAGAGCTGAGTTTCATCACCCTGAGAGAGGGCGTGAAGAGTATGTGGCCACCCAGACTCAGTGAGTAAGACATGATACCCTTCTTAACCCAAGGAGTGGTTGCTGGAAGGGGCAACACGGTCCATGACCACCCAAACTTTGTAGAGTATGCAGAGGACACAGATGAGACTCTCCCTAACCCTAGGGATAGCAGCTGAGAACATACACCTACACATCCTCACTCTTACCAGCCCATTATGGTCATGTACATGTATACAACATGAAAGCCACAAACATATGCAAGTGCAATATGTATTGCAAACATATGTAATCTACCCATTTTTAATATTAGAAATTACTTTTGTGACAGTTTGTACGTTTTAGTGTTGCACACTGGTTAGCAATGCACTGGAACATACTAATTTTCTGGCTGTGAACAGATTAAAAGAATAAGTACTGGAATTAATTAAATAAGAATTTCAGCTTTAATTTTAAGAAATGCTACATTTTAAGCTTCTTTTATTCAGAAATAATAGGATTTTGAACAGAAGTTTTAATTTTAATATCTCGGGCAAACTGCAAAATTCATTTAAGTATAGCTTACCTCCTTTTACATGGTGGAGGGATTAAGGTGCAGTCAGGTTAATTCACAGCAGAGTGCACAGCAGTAGCCTTGATAAAGCTGCAGTTATTAAACAGGGCATAAATCAGAACCCAGCAATGTTTTTGCTCAGAACAGAGCCAAGGCATATGATTTTCAGGTCTTTGTTTAACAATTCATACTGTCTTTAGAAAAAAAAAAAAAGAACTTAGGAAAACAAACAAATTGAAACAAAATATAAGCACTGGTAGTTTAGTCAAAAAACATTTGCAGCAATTAAAACACTCTAGTTTTGTCAATGTACTTACATTACTGTTATGTATTACTTTACAGGCGCTAGCTTTTTAAGAAGAAAAGGTGCTTGCCTCCCACTCTCAGAGGGTTTTGACATCTCGGTACAATATCCATTTTGCCTCAATTAAGTTACTGAAGTTCTAAGCCAAATGGCTTTGTGTTTGTCACAGTTGACTATCAGATTTAAGTTACAGTTATTTGCAATCACTTAAATTGACAACTCAGAAACTACTTCAGTTGAACAAGCAAAGATTCTGTTTTTATTATGTGCGCGTGCTGTGGCAGTAGCTAAGAGTTACTGGGAGGCCACTTCGTGCAGCAGTATTTCAGTTGCTAACACTGTTCCCAAAAGCAGTGTTTGCTATAAATTCCCAGCCCAAGGGAATACAAAACAGATACTGCACATTGCATTCTAGGGTGGTACTGCAGAGTCAGCCCAACATGAACTCTTCTTGCAGCCTGAACTCCATCATCACAGTGGGACTCAACTGACTCAATCCAGTGAGATAGGGCTCGTGTATTTTGGCAGCAATGCAAAGTTGTAACTTTGAACTTTCCTTTCCTACTGTGGCTGAGCTTAGAGTAACAAAGTGAGACTCCGTGTCTGTTGATTTAAGTTTTTAGACTCACTTTTTACTCAACAGAACTGCTTCCTCTAGAGATAGAAAATATACAAGAATAAATACTACATAAATGTCTGTATTTTCCTATAAACAGAAATATTATAAATATAATGCATACTGAAAGTATAATTTTCTGGAATAAATTCAAGAACAAAAGATATGTTCACAGAAATGAAAGTTTATTTAATACTGAATTTTGATAAATGTGTTTGCTTCTGGTAATTTCTTCAGCAGTTGTATGCTAGTAATGGCACAAGGTAAGCATTGATTTAAGCATGTGAAAGTAGTTTATTAAGTTCTGAAGTCAGACAGTGAGGGTTCAGAAGAAAGCTTTCATGCTTACTCATTTGTGGAGTGGACAGGCAGTTGTCAGATCATATTCAGTTTCATATTCACAAAATAGCATAGGAAAAGAATTCTTTCTACAGTTTATTTTAAATTCTAGTAGAAAAGTAAATAAATAAAATTCTATTAGAGTGGTTTGCCAAGAATTATTACATTCCTTTTTTTTTCCACAAAAATAAAATTTAATTATTGCCAGCTCCCAGAATTTTATTGCAAGCTCCCTGTTATTGTTATTTTCCTTAAACCCCTTCTGGAGTCGTTTGATTACATAAGAATTTCTAGGTTGTTTCTTCCTCTGCTTTTAGCACTTCTATCCCTCGCAGCAGTATAGAAATATGACCCAAATGTGATCTAAGAACTCAAAAACTGAAAATCAAATAAAAATAGCTATTAGAAATCACTATTTTATTTCCATTCTGGCCTTTATTTTTTGGACACTTAGTATAGGTAACACTAGCTTTCTCTTGTAAACAACAGCAAAAAAAAAAAAGCTAATTTGATTTCACTACCCAAGCAATGGTAGAAATATGCCAATGAAGACTGGAAACAAAGAGCGAAAAATTGATAACGATATTTTTCACTGCTTTAGTTGTCTGAACTCACTACAATGTGGTGTATTGTGTCTGTGAAAAATTTAAAGGAAATATATTGCTGAGCAGCAATTACATTAGATCATGTGTTGATTTGCCTTCACTTTATTCAGGTCATGAGGAATAGATACAGATAGAAGAATATGTGGTCTGATCTTGCAGCTACCTCAGCCTTTTCCTTATTCTCAGGTTAGGCTTCATGTTCCTAGTGAGTGTCAGGTTGTCGTCTGCGTCCTCTGACCAGTCCTGCATACTGACCACATGGCTCCTGACCATGTATTCCATTTTAGAAGCATGCTCAAAATTATCCAATGCCTGAGTTGCTCTGATCTTCTGCATGTGCTTTCTAGCAGTATTTCATCACCTAGAAAATCTTCTGTGATGTTCAGTCTTTTGTCTTCACTGAGGTGTCGTTTCTAGGAATCTAAGTTACCAATGAACCAAGTTAATTTAGATGATAGGGCTTTGACAAAAACTTCCAGATAATCCAGCACCAGTTTCAAATATGATCTTAGTCACCTCTGGCTTCCTGCAGATGGACAAATCTTACATAGAAGCTTTTAGACAAAGAGCTGAGCGAGCAACAGAGGACAGTGACTTCTTAAAATGTTTTAGCTTTATGGGCTAGATTATAATAGTTGTATGCCCTCCAGGAATACTCAAGAATGTAACTTGGACTCTATGAATTCTTATTATCTATGTGTATAATTGTGATTTTGTCTACTATAAATGGGGTATACTCATCTGGCATATCTGAAGAATATCTCATATATAGTGCTAACAGGATCATTATCTTGTATTTTGTGGTACATTGAAACCCTCCTTCGAAACACTTCGATTTTTTGAGGCAAATTTTGGAAGCTTGATGCTAATGTCCAGCTATACCTTGCTCAGACACCCCTTTGAACATTTTTGTTGGTCCTAATCAGACATAAGTCTGCCAAGTCAAGGAGATGTACTTTATTCTGAAACCTCTTGATGTCAGAATAGACAGAGGAAATGTAACCTAACACGAGGACCGATAGCTGGCTGTAAGTACTTATCCGATTGCACCATATTTATTAGGGGGTGGTTCTGACCTCATGCTTCACAAAAAAAACCCTATTTATTATTCTTACGACATTCATCGTAGAGGAAATAGCTATTAGATTGATTTATATTATAGATGAAATGTTATTTGTGGGACCAAGGTCGCACTTGTCCTCCCCTGACTGACTTCAGCAAGCAAACATTCTCAGTCATTGTCCTTTTTCCCTGTCCCACCATTGTGTAGTGAGTGGCTTGACCTTTCTATTTGGAAACATTTTACAAGATAGTAAATACACATAGGAAACTATCTGAAATAGTAGGAGAAATTAGAAGGCCTATATTTGGGCAAGTCATCAAGTCACACTGGAGAGGCACAAAATAATGATGCTTGAATGCCTGGAGGACACCAATGGAAAAAATATTATATCTAAAAGACAATACTTATGCAAGGAAATTTCAGCAAAACCCAGTAATTTCTCCCAGTAGCTAAACAAAATGTGGCTACGTGAAGATAAGTCTCTGCCCTTAAATAGGATTCTTATTTTTTAAACATAAAAAATAAATCACCATGAAAGTTCCAAAAGATATACTGTGTCTGGGTACAGCAGAAGATTTAGTATTCCAGTATCCCAGACTAAATCAATAACTGGCATCCTATCTGGTCCAGTTATTGAGAGAACATGATTTGCTTTTTCTTTGCATCACTTTAATGGATTTCTTTTCCTGCTGAATAATACCTCTGTTCAAATGCTGTTTTAAAGTTTATTTAGGTGAAAATTCCCTTTGTACAGATTATACACTTATGTAGGATTACATACAGCAGACTGCTGCTTACAAAAGTGCTGTTACTTGTTTCTTTTATATTGTAGTAACCCAAGTAATAAAAAACAATGTGTTTCACACATTGGTTCAGATAAATTTGCAGTGCCTGACTCATTTAACAAATGGAAATTCTGAATATATTCATCCTTATCAGCATTCAGGGTAGCAGAAAAAAAGTTAGAAGCATATAACAGAATGTAAAAAAAGAATATAAATGTGCTGATTTTTAAATAATTACATTCATTCAGGTACTATCGGTTACATTGATAAGGAGTTGTCTCAGAAATTATGGCTTACAGAACCAAAGTTACAGCTGGTTGGTATGCATGCATGTTATTAATTCGTTAATTTTTTTCCCCTTTATCTAACTGAGTGTTTGTGGGACTGGAACAGTAATTGTTTGCCACTGTCTTCAGTCCTAGTAGGCACAGTGCCCTTGCACCCAGCAACTGCATTATCCATAATGAAAGCTGAGAGTACTTTTCTCAAATCCTGGGCCCACGTTTAGACAATATTGAGTTGCAGTTCTACTGAACAGCAGGCCCACTACTTTCTTTCTCACTCTTTATGTGGCTAACAAAACTTCAGCTATGTGTTTCAGTTCCTTGGAACTGCATAATTTTATTTAGAAACTTGTCAATTGTCATGTTATCCCTGCCCTTGATACCTCTTCTGCTCATCAGTCCCTTTTACTCTGAGCAAAGGAAACTCAGTACTGTCTATTTACTTTTAAAACCCCTCAGAAGTAAATGTGTGTGTGTTGCAAAGATCTCCATCCGTAATAACCCTGTCCTGGTGACTAGGGGACATTAGACTCCAAGTGAAAGGTCACACCATTCTCTGTTTCCTTCATTCTGGCACATTCAAGCATACTCTTTGGCAATCTCCTTGACTTTTACTTTCCTTTCTTAAAAAATGCATGCAGTTCTACACATTAGAAATATGCTGTTTCTAATCCCAATTCTTCCTTATTACCGTCTTTGGCTTGTTTCTCAGTCTTGATCATCAGTGCACGTTATATGCTGCTGTGTTTCTTCTTCTTCAGCCAGGTCCTTCTTCTGATGTCCCTGTGGTTACACTGCTTAATGGGCCATCCTTCTTTTCTAGGAGTCGGCCCTGCATGTCCTCTTATTTAGCATTCCCGCTGTTCCAACTCTGCTCCGTCGAGAGGATGACTAATTCCCACCTGGGTTCCTCCGGGGAGGACGAGCAAGTCCCCAACATCTGCTTGCTCTGCAACACAAGCCTCGAAGGCCCCATCACAAGTGCCCAAAGCCCCCCCCGCAAGAGAACAAACGAGGAAAGGGCGGAGCAGGAGACATCCGAGGCTCCTCAACCAAAGAGGGTAAGGTTCTGGAGGCTCTGCAAGTGAACCAAGGATGCGGGATCAGCTGCTCTCGCTCCTCTGCCCTCTGGGGCTTCTTACTTTTCCCCTCACAGGTGCTGCCTGTGTCAAACCTGGACTCTTGAGTCTTTTTCCTCAACTTGGAAACACTTGGCTCTTCCACAAGTGCTTGTATCATCTTAGCAGCCTTTTACCATGCTGAAAAGGGGCCTCATCTCCGTGGTATGGGTATGTGACCTGCATGCACATCGTCTCCTTCCAGTTCCTCTTAGACGTGGACATTACACTCCCAGACATCCCCCTGCCGCCCATCCAGGCCAGCTGCGGCCCTCTCCCCGCTCCAGAGTCCCCGAGCTGCTCCCAGAACATCAGGAGAGGTATGCTGGGCAGGAAGAGTGGTCTGAAATGGGCTGCAGCCACTCCTTCGGGGAGGGAGTGGATGGGGCTGGCTTCAAGTCTTTCTCCTGGGGGCTGCTGTCCTGCCTCGGGATGCCCACAGCCCGACTTTCAGCCAAGCGGTGGCTGAAACACCTGAGACACGGCTGAGACACTCTCGTTTGTGTCTCCTGGGCCATTCCTCAGCCTGGGCTCTTCTTACCTCTCTTCCCTTCTTACTCCAACTCTTTCACTTTACAGCAGCGTCCTCGCCAGATCAACCATCTCAAGTGGGCTGCACAGACCTCCAGCCGAAGCCACACACCCCGGTGCGTCCTCGCCCCCAAACCCCAAACCAAAGTCCTAGAGACTCCTTCTCAGCACCTTCCTTCCCGAAGCTGCCTTGCCCTCGCTGGGCTCCCGGTGCCACTGGCTCCAGCCCGTGCCGAGGGAGAGGGCAGGGAAGGTCTCCGAGGGGATCCCAGCTCACCGCTGGCTTTCTTTCAGCTCCTTCCTGAGGGGACACGACAACTCTGGCAACACCGCTGGCTCCGAGACTTTAGGAGCGAGGAGCCAGAGGAATTCCAGTCCTGGCGGGAGATGTACTTGTACCATCAGGAGGCACGGGAGCGGGAGCAGGTCGCAGCAGCCCAGACCATCGCCTCAGCTCCCGCCACAACGGTAAGGAAGGGCTCAACGATGGCACAGGGCTCTGGGAATGCTGCCCAGGGGATGCCTTGGGGTGGGGAAAGTCTTCCAGCGGAGCCCGTTTCAATCTCAGACAAGCACTCAGGAGCCTCCTTTGTCATCACCTGCATCTAAGCAATCTTTCCCTTTGGCCTCCTACAGCTCAAGCCAACGACACCGTGCCTCCGGACTCCCCGCCAGGGGCCCCTCAGGAGGGACACGGGAGAGAGGAGGAGCTGGGGACTGGAGGAGCTCTGCTCCCACAGAACACCAAGTGAGTGTTTCTCCACGAGCGCTTGCTCTTCAGGGACTCTTCTCCCGGCCACTCCTGCCACCAGCCCCCGGAAGCTCTGCCTCCTGCCACCAACACACACTCCAGCCCCTCCAGCTCCTTGCCCACGGAAACCTGGAACCCCAATAGCCTCTGTCTCCCTGGCAAGCCTGGAGATCCCGGGCCCTGCTGGTTCCACCTGCTCTCAGCCACGCTGCTCTTCAAAACGGGGCTTGTACCTCAAGAAGGGCATCAACCCACTCTCAATCCTTTCCTCAAATGTCTGTCCCGTCTCTTTTGCAGCATAAACCCGGTCCCCTACCCACCCAGACAAAGCCCCACAGCCACCCCGAGCCACTCTGCTGATGCCAGGGAGGAGCAGCCCAGCCACAGACCCGGGGCCACCCCACTCTCGTCCCCCAGGGCTCCGCGGGCCAAATTCTCCTGGTTCCCCGTCCTCAGGAAACCAGCAGTGAAGAGTAAGTACAAACCCCAGAACGGCCCTGGCT
>JAHREE010134872.1:0-11176 GCA_033628505.1 Tringa tobata | reverse complement strand
CCGGGCCGCTCCTCAGGGAGGCCTGCTGGTCCCGAAGGAGCGATGTGCGCTGCTCCTCAGGAGCAGGGAGGCTCTCCGCCTCAGCTGTAGGCTTCCAGTGTTGGAGGGGATGGCGGGATCTGTAGCTGGACTTCAGGGCAGATTTTTCCTGTTCGTTCATGCTGAGTGGCCAGTTGTGTTCTTCTGCGGTTTTTTGAGTAAGGTCTGTCCTCTTCAGAAGTTGTTGTGCATGTATAGTTTTGTTTGGTGCTGATTGCTGCGTGTGTCTCTTAATAATTGTTGTCATAAGCGTATGTGATAAAATAGGCATGCCCTTCTACTTTCTTGTTTGTTTGTTTTGAATGGCATAACATAATAAGTGCTTTGTTTTACTGGTTTCTGTTTTGGTGCATTGTCACAGCATTCCGATGGAGATAAAAGCAGTTGTAAGAAGGTACGAAACACGAAATAAGGCAGCAGGAACAGAACTGTCATCCAAATCCAGAGTTGATTGGAGGCGCACTAAAAGGGAGCTCATACTACTTGACAGCAGTGACGAATCCTCATGTATCTCTGAGGAGGAAGAGCCTACCGCATCAGAAGATGAAGTAGACAAAGAAGATGAAACTGTTGTGGAGAACAGCCTTTCAGATCAGGTAGAGAAAAGCTATGATGGGGAAGGAACAGAAGATGGTGAGGATGAGTGCATCATGCCTGGGAAGCGTAAAAGGTCGAACAATTCTGTCTTGTATGACAGTGACGATGAAAGCGATGACAGTGATATAGTTGTTAGAAAAGTTTTTGCTAAGCGCCACTGTATAATGGATGAAGATGAGAGTTCCCAAGAACAGCGGCCTGATGAAACCTGCCCTACAGAAAATGTTTCTACTAATAGGAAACAGAAGGTGTTTGCAAAATTGAAAGAACTTGCGAAACAAAGAGCAACTCGGAGATCCTACAGCAGTGAAAATTGTGAGGTCTGTATTTTTATCTTTGAAATTCAGTTGGCGAAAATACTGAATTTAGGGAAAGGTGAAGACTAATATATATAAACCAGTGGGATTTTCTTTTGTTTTTTTTATTCATGACAAATCGGTACTTCTGTCGCATTTTAGCAGTTGTCACATTAACTAGTTAACAATATTGACTGCTAAAACCCTTTTAATGTTAATCACTGAGTTTAGAATTTTCTGTCATTTGCTCTTTCGGGCTTTCTGGTGACTAAGCACCTTAGAAAGCAGGTATCTTCTCTATATAGTCAGGAAGGAAAACTTCTTTATCATTCTTTTTTTTTCCCATTAAGAAGAGATGCATGAGAGGACTATCAAATGATGTTTATCAAGAAGCAAAATGCCTGCTGAAGTAACTTAGAGTTCTCATGTTAGCTTAATTCATACAAATAGACTGAAGAGAGGTACATGGAGATAGCTGATTTAAAGCTGGAAGTAGTTGTCATCTAGTACAGATTTACATATTTTTTTGAAACATATTATTTCTTGTTAATTGAACAAAGGGTGCTACTAGAAGGTCAAAAATCTTATCCAGTATATATAGTATTTCATCAGTGCAAATACTGAAAATTCTTCTGTTTTAAATACTTTCTAAAATTTAATTAGGATTCTAATAGTGAAGAAGAAATAGAAGAGGAACCACTTTGTCACTTCCCCCTCACACCAACAGAAGTTAGTGAAACTGACAGTGACAGCATGAAAGATTTTATAGTAGAGGAAGAAGAAGATGATGACAACACAGAGCACGTGAAGAATAAAAACCAGCCACAACAGAAGGAACTAAATACATCAAATAGCGAGTTGCTGGCATACCACGTCCCACACTGTAAGATCAAAATTAGTGACAATTCTATATGTATAACTTGCTTGTAGTGCTGTAATAAGTATTAATGGACTGTAAATACAAATATTCTGTAATAGGATATGGTAGTTTAAAAGCATATTTCTAAAAGGTTTCAATTTATTGTGGAAATACTCTGATTTCCACAGTAAGCTTTTACAGTCTTTCTGTATCTTATTAAAGGGAGGGTATAATTTGAGGGGAAGGAAGGGAAATCCTGTTGTGTGGATTTTTCACATTGATCTGATTTAGGATGAAGAAGGCTACCTATGATAGTCATTCCTCTGGAGACCTAAAAGCATTGTGCTCCATCTTGTGATATATGCTAAAAATAGCTATGTTTATTCTGGCCAAATTCTGTTCTGGAGGGTGATGTAAAATTCTCACCATGAGTTTGGGGGATTTTGGGTCTTGGGATTTGATGGGTTGGTTTTTTTAATGTATTTTTATTCCATGGCTGTGAGACTTGGGAGGACAGGTCTGTAGGGGGTTCTGAATTCATTGGTCAATTTCAGTCAAACTACAGAGAGCAAGAAAATTTGTCAAGTTGATCTTCTATGAAAATTGGAATCTGGATGGAACAGAGAGATAAAGATTTAAAACAGAAATGTGTGCTAGTTATCTTCTTAGGTATTTTGTTGTTCAGAAGCAAGTATGTATTAACTGGACAGTTGGTGCTAGTGTAATAGTCACAAGCATTTGTGGTATTTCTTCCCTAGTGAAGAAGTGAGAAGAATTGTGTGTATTTGAAAGAAAGTTAGAAAAAAAGAAATAACAAGCAAACAAACAAACAACCCATAACCTGGGCGTTTCTGGTTTGCATTATTTCCTGCTATTCATAGAAAAAAAACATTCTCTTATTTTAGTGTTTGTAGATTTTACTGTGGTGTGGGCTCTGCTTGCTGAAAGGAGATGTGACTTTAGGATGCTAAAATTCATTAAGATCATTGGGATGAGAAGCAATACTTAAAAGCAAGGTCTCAAGGGTGTGTTTCAGTGTTGTACATTGAAATTATTTTTAAATCCATATTTAAGTGACTTTAAAATTCTAAATTTACAAAAACGGAAAAAAGAATTCTTCTTATAGGACTTTTAACATTGTTTACATCTTTTTCTTTAAATTCTGGTTATATTGCTTTCTTCCCAGTATCTCGCTGTGACCATTATGTACACTTCAAAAGAATAGTAAAGGCTTTCCTCATAAATGCAATTGATGACACTTTCCTGGGCTCATTATATGGTAAGTAAATTGCATTCAATAATATAATAGTGCATTCAAAGTTATACAAAGACATTTATTCTAGGGGTAGATGTGTTTCCTGATTAGAGTATAGGACTGCGAGTCCTGAGATCTGTTCTTAGTTTTGCTGCTCTGTAACTTTGGGGGGGGGGGAATCTATCTGAAAAGGATAATTTTTTGGAAAAATATGTAGACTTAATTCTTTTANGCATCACTGATCAGTAGTAACACTTTGAGCATGAAAGTGAAATTAATTTTGAAGTAGATATCTCAATGAAAACATTGCAAGGTCTGCTGATTTGTCAAAATATCACGTGCTTCATAGCTTTCACTGAGGAATTTGATAGATAATAAATAGTTTTAGTTATGGAGGTTATTCTATATCTGATTTTTTTTTCTTTTCCTTTTTTTCTTTTAACATTTGTGCTTTCACATAAAACAACTACATTTCAGCTGCAGTCTTGTTCTTGCTGAGGAAGTGATTTTTTGGCATTTGGGGTAGTTGGGCTGAATGGCAACCTCACATGTAGTTTCAGAAGCACTGTAAGGACGGGGTTAGTGAGAGGACTGTCAGTGTCAGGGTGTGGAAGGAGTCAGCAAAGTGCCAAAGCGAAGAGGTTTTGGTGTCATCAGGAACTAAGAGGGAATGGAGAAACCGAAATACACCACAGACTTCAGAATAAAGGCTGTGCATTCTTGGAGCTGAAAATGTCTTTCATCTACCACTGCTAGTTCTTTCAGGTATTAGTTTTGGTTTGTTTTTTTTTTTTTTTTACTAAGTGAAAATAAGCTTATGAAAAGTAGTAAGTAAACTTTGCCAGATTTATGTTGTAATAGCTTCTGTCTATTTCCAATTGTATTTGCTCTACAAAACTAACAACTTATTGCCAAAGTGCTGGAAGTGGATCAGCTGTGCAGGTCAGTTGGAGGTCGGATCCTTCTTTCTGAAGAACATTATATAGTATGAACATAGCCTAGCATTACAAAGATATATTTTTGGAACACAGAATGGATTCTTCTGAGGTAGTGGAAGTGAATATGTTAGTTTGAAATCAAGAGCAGGGATTTTTATACTAGAGTTCAGACTTGCTTTTTATTTCGAGGGATTTTTTTTATGGTTTAGCTCAGCCTCGTCAATCCTTTGGTATAGTTGACTTACTGAAAGTGTGTGTGTGTGTAAAATGTATATGGAAAAGCAATTTTAATTATGGTGGCTATAATGTCAATTAGCTATTCCTATGTAGTGAACTAGCTGGACAGTTGTCCTTCTCGGTTCTGTTACTTTGATAACAGCATTGCTAAAAGACATGGGAGGGCGGCTGAGTTAATTTGTATGGCTATACATGCTGAAGCTCAAGACAATATGAATTGGCCTGCACCTGTGGAAGTCTTGTTTAATTACTGGAGTCCAGCACATATTTGGGAGACAGTTGTGGCATAGTGGTAGTTTTGCTCATCCTCACAAATCATATGAAGAGAGGCTGAAGGAGCTGGGACTGTTTAGTATGAGGAAGAGGAGGCTGAGGGGAGACCTCATCACTCTCTACAACTACTTGAAAGGACACTGTAGAGAGGTTGGTGCTGGTCTCTTCTCACAGGTAATTAATGACAGAACGAGAGGGAATGGCTTCAAGCTCCAACAGGGTAGGTTTAGACTGAACATTAGGAAGGAGTTCTTCACGGAAAGAGTGGTCGGGCATTGGAACAGGCTGCCCAGGGAGGTGGTTGAGTCACGATCCCTGGATGCATTTAAGAGACGATTAGATGTGGTGCTGAGGGATATGGTGTAGGGGAGGACTTTGTAAAGTAGGGTAGATGGTTGGACTTGATGATCCCAAGGGTCTCTTCCAACCTAGATGATTCTATGATTCTATATTCGTTTATTTCTTTTGCTTGAGTAAGTGTTTGGAAGTGCTTGTGCTGCCTAACTCAAGGCATCTGACTCTGCTGCTAAAGTTTAGAGGTCAGTTTCTATGTGTTCTTTGTAAGTCAGGAAGAGAGTTGCCAAAACTTCTGCTGTGAAGCAGCTCAGCAGTTTGTTTTCGTGGATTGCAACTTCCTCCCCTATACATTAGGAACAACTTACAAAAAGCAAGACTTTTTTTTTCTTCTTTTTCCAATCTTTTAAATGGCATTGAGTGAATGGGTCTCCATTTGGGATGACAGTTTTCACTTTAACATTGATTGTACAGTTTATTCATGTACCTCTTGTGATACAGACTTTTAAAATAATTAAATATACCAGTTTATCAAAGATGCATGGATCACTTTTATGGATAACAGTAGCAAATGTGTTCAGTAATAATTTATTTAAATCACTATGCAGAAGCATAATGTCCTTGAAAATTTTATTTGAAGAAACTTGTGCAATATAGGGTGGCAAGCAAATTAGTAATGACTCTCACTAAATAGATGGAACAAGACAAAAGAAGTACGCACAAGATATGTTGCTCTCACTTCATTATTTGGATGATCGCTTCATTCAGCCTCGTCTTGAGAACTTAATCTCTAGAAGTCGCTGGAAAGATCGATACAAGGTATGTAGCTTGGGCTGAATGGCAACCTCACGTGTAGTTTCAGAAGCACTACTTGAAATAGCATAGTGGACTCCAAATCATATTATTACTGATAGATTTTTATTTTTTTTTAATAGTGTAATTCTCAGCGATTATTGTACCTTTACTATTATTATATACACTTTTTAATAGAGGCTCATTGTTTTTTCCCCTTTTTAACTTGTTTTGATACTTATAAATATCTGAAGTATTTTACGTGTTTATAATCAGATAAAACATTCAGGTAACAGAACAGAATCTGTTCTCAGTTACCTAAATGCTTCTCCTACTAACTTAAGCAGATGAGTTTTTGAGGGTTTTTTGTCACTTGCTAAATGTCATACCAAAATTTATTCCTCCTCCCACAAAAAGATAAACCAGTATCTTCACAATGAACCTTCTGCTTAAAAAAAAATTAATGAAATCAATATACAGTAACCTAGTCATTGTTTGCAAATTAGTAGAATGGTATTATTGTGATAGGTGTGGTGATCTAATAACTGCTGTAATCATAGAGTAGGGCCAGAGGAGAGATACAGTGTATTTATTTGAAGTAGACCAACTGATACAGTTGCACTCCCACCCCCTCCAAAAAAAAAAAAAAAAGAGATAAGAGGAAAAATTAGTGCCAAGAGGTAGGAGCTATTCTTTAGGTCTGAAGCTGAAAGAAAGATGAGCTAAAACTGAGTGAAGTGTTGGAAAATGATTGAGAAGATACATGTTTGCAACAGAATGTTGACAAACTTCAGAATTTAATCTCTTCGGGGGTTTGGTTTTTTTGTTTGTTTTCATTAATCTCTTGCACTGTTTTTGTGTGAGCACAGAGTACTCAGTAGCCTACTTGAGTCATCTTTCAGTTTATGGAGATGCTTTAATGTTATTTGAAATCTCTTTTTCAGGAGCGTGTGGATTGTTACCCAGATGTTCGCATAATCTTGAAAAATCCAGAAAATATGTCTTGTCAGGCCTGTGGATTGAATCGGTATTGTAAGTTTAAAGTGCTGCTCTCTGGAAGGCTTTATAATAGCAGAACTTTGGAAGCAGATGACTTCATGTCAGATGACAAGCAGGTAACTTCAAACAAGCACCCTATATAATTGTTTTTAAACTCCACCTAGTGTTACAGAAGAACAGAAGAAGAAAAGAATAGAAATCCTGGCAACACATCTAATGTCTATAATTTTAGCGGCAAGAGTTAAGCTACTGTGCATCCATTTGTAAACCCTATTATTTTTTAAAATACGCGACCATGTTGCAGTTTGGAGGAGTATAGTTTTGGATTTAGGTAGCAATTATGAAGGAAGTTCCAATGAAACCTAACAGGATTAATAGAGACGTTCCCCTTTGCACCCCCCCCTCCCCGTTCCATTTTTATATATTGAGAAAGAGGTAATTAAGAGTAACCTCAAATAACCCTAACTTTTATCAAGAAAATAAATCTGATGTTTTTCTATGACCTTTGCTTTTGCCTGCATCACAATGATCAGCGTGCTCTTTCCTCCTGACTTTTGCCACTTGATATTAGTACCTGATACAGCACATGTACTTGCATGCAGTAAGCACTAGTAAGTGTACCCAACCATAAGATGGACTTCATGATAAAAAAGATAAATGACTCTAAGACATACAATAGGGATTATTGATAACTCTTGCCCTCAAGTAAAAATTGACATTTGCCTTAATTTTCCCTCTGCTTCAAATCTCTACAGTCTGAGTCTCATCCAGGGCAGGAAGGAAACTCTAGGTACATGGCATCCTACGTATCCAGCTCAGCATGCCTGTCTTTTGTGGTGCATGGGGAGGCAGTCTGAAGCTGTGTGTCAAAGAGGCTGACTGCACATGTGAAGATTCACATACTAACCAAAGTTCTAATATTGGTTCTATTGGTTCTATCTAAAGTAGCTTTTTGTTTTGTCAGAGTACATCTAATAGAAGATTGAAAATCCTAAAGTGGATGCATATCTTAAAGGAAGAAAAAACAGTGCTAAAAACAATTACACGACTGAGTGATGTTCTGAACATGCCTGGCATTGCTGCTTTTCACCAAGTACCTGAGAAATAGTATGGCTTTTTTTCTTGAATAGGCCCTATCTCCTTACGCCAGGAGTCTGAGGCTCTGAATCAAGAATAACATTTGCCTCAGATTTACATATATTCTAAATATCAGAATGTCTTTTCACTGAAATTAGATCACATGAAAGCCCTCTGCCTTTGTGTGTGCATATAGTGCCCTTAAGACTTTCCCAGCAGGAATCTTGAATTGATTATCTTTCAGAAACATTATGAAAGTGACTTTCTGTATAATGGACAACGATCTCAGTTGAATGCTTGTTTTCTGTTTTCTGGCAAGTAAGGTTTGTTGTGAACTGGGTCACTAGGTTTGCTAATTCTATGCCTACTCTGCCTCTAGCATTTGGAGCATCTGTGTGCACTCCAACAGTTCTTGTTTGCTGTAGAACATTGAAATAGTGCCACTGTCATCCTAATGCTCCAAGTGCAGCCTAATCAGAATTTACTGCTTCATTCTTCAGATTTCTTCACATCTGCTATTTCCCATGTAACTATTCACCCAGACTAAGTATCTTGACATCTCATTTGCAATGACACTTGAAATTGCTCATCTGCTTTTGAGAAGACTTGTTCCTAACTACTTAAATACATTTTAGTAGAGCCTTTTTCTCATTGCTGCATTATCAGAACTACCTGTCCAAAATAGAAAACATTTCTGTTTAGGTAGTCTTGCATCTTTTTGTCACTCAGTTGTCTCTACTAGGTCAGTTTTGATTAAATTGTATTTTTGGAATGAAACACGTCTTTCATGTTGTTACATGATGTTGCTCTAGGCAGTCATTTTAGGTGACTTGAGGAGTCAATGTTTTTTGTATTTCACAGCTGAGCCATGGAGATCTTAAATCTTGAGAACCTGAGTGTTCCTAATATTTAGGGATCTTTCCTTCAAATTTACAGCTACCAGTAATTTCTATGATTAGGTATGCATATGACCTTCTTAAGTAACGTAATTCATGACCTCTTATGATAAGCTCAAAGCACATGATTTGTTAAAATAAAATATTGCTACAATTGTGTATCAAGCTGATATCCACGTTCTGCCTTTCTTCCCTTTCAGGAGGTGGAAAAGGTATATTCTTTTTCTTTGTGAACGTAAAATAATTTTCGAAAGCGGCTAAAGTTCCTCACAGTATTTGCTGAAAAGAAAAGTGTCAGAACAAGTTGTATTTACAATACATTTTGAAATGTGGTGTAATAGGATTTCTTATATAAAGCGAGTCCCTCATCAAACTGGAAGTATACCTTACTGAAGCTCAAGGCTATATTGTTTGGATCTTTGCAAATATTCTACCTTAGAGATCTGAGGGACGTCAGAGTGATTGTCATTGTGTCATCATACTGGGCCTTGCATGTAATGCAGAATCTAGGAAAATCTGTACTACAGTTTTTGTTAAATAGGTTACAGACCCTTCTGAGCAGTAGTTGTTAATACTCTGTTTTGATAAGTTCGTGTCTGCATGATAATCAAGAAGCTAAGCTTTTCCAGTGAGGCTTTTCCCTTTGGTGATTCCTTGGCAATCATACTAGCACTGATTCTGCAGTCCATTGTAGAGTCACTTTTCTTCCTTACATACAGGTCTCTAAATGTAGATTACTAATTAAAAAAAATTCAGTTTTTCATGGAAGTGTGTGCCTTACCTAACCAGAAATAATAAGTGAACTAGCACAATAATTTAATCTTTACTCAACTTCCATCTTTGGAAATAATGGTAGCAATTCCCTCACTATGTAGGACAACATTTGGACATCAAAGCATTGGCTGTTTTTCACTTTGGAAAAAATGTGAAGTATCCTACTGAATATTGAACTAACTTGCAAGTTCATTTTTTGTCCTCTTCAGCTTAACAGAAGAAAATGAGAGCTTTTTTTATGCTGTGTACCCCAGCATCTGCTGAGATGTGTGGCATGGGCATGCTCAGTATAGCTCTGGGACTGTAGAACAGACTCAGGAGAGAGAGTTATTGAGCACTTTCCAGTAACTTTTGATAGTGCCTTTGTAAGGCAGCATTCATGCTCTTACAGTAACCTGTAATTTAGACTGCTAAAGGTACTGTTCTCAAGTAGCCTTTGAAGTTCTGCTGGCAGTGCATTGATCAACTTGTCCTGCCAATTGGGAAAAAAAAAAAGAAGAAAAAAAAGGCACACAGAGCTATGTAAAACTGGCACTTCAAGAACTTAATTGACTTAAGAGAAGGCAGTTTAGCACTGGCAGATCAGATTGAATGGAAACATGTAGTTGGACTATTTTCTAAAGTTTTATTTGAAAATACCCAAGAAAAGTGGATGTGGAGAGAACAAAAACAGACCTCCAACCCTCTTCTGCATAAAACTTTCCTTTTCTCTCATCTCTGAAGTATTCTGCTTTGCCAGTAGAAAGAGAAGAGAAACAGCTGTTCCAGTTTTGCTTAGGCTTGCAGTGATTATTCTGTGTGGCTGCCAGTTCTCATTCCTCCATGGTCAGGGAGAATGGAACGGTTTAAAGGTGTAAGTGACCCCTACACTTCTTTGTTTCTGTGTCACCTGGATTACAACTTGTTTTCTACTCTCAGTCTTGGTGTTCTGCTTCCGTTGATAACCATGCTTAGAGGACATGGATTCAGTCACTACATGTTGTGCTGTTGTCAGGCTATGCTCCTGCATTCCATACAAAGTGATTTAACACAACTTTGGCTGATAGGGCCAGCTCGAGTAGATAAGTTAAGCATTAGGACAGTGAGAACTGCAAGGGGAAAAAATTAGAATGAGAACAGTACTGAGATTCTTTCCAAAGCTATATTCTGAAATAGCATTATATTTTTAGACAATATTTCTTGCTTTAAAAACACAATACATAATTACATTGTATGATATTTAGCTATTTGCCTCTGGCATTTCCCCAGAGTAGAAATACTTTGCACCTCGCGCATAAAGTATGAAACCCACTGCCACAAGATAACTTTGGAAGTGAAAATTGTTAGTGGTTCCCAAAAGGGATTAGACAGGTTCTAGGGGAAACTTCTTCCACACTGTGGAACATGATAGTGGGGATGATACAGGCTGTCTTAACTGTTGGCTGCTAGAAGTTGTGGGTAATGTTATGATAATTCTGGTGTTCAGCCTGCAATTTATACTAACTTCCTAAATATCTCCTGCTAGCTGTTGTCTCAGGGGAAGAACTGGGCCATCAGTTTTACACCACACAACATTCCAGATGCTTGGGAATGCTCCTCAAAGTTCCTCATTGCTTGGGATATGTGAAGTTATGAAGTGCTCTCTGAAACACTGCAGTTCAGTTCTGGATTGTTTTCGGTATTTGAAATGGTACTTCTGGAAATTTGCATAAATCAAGGTTAAGCATTGGTTGTTAGGTCTTGCACTTCAGAAGCACCTATAGCACCAAACACAAGCCTTAGCTTTTCAGTTTTGGTGACAGTAGGAAGTAGAGCTGCATATAGGTCCAAGTACATGATCAGTAGAGAATTGCAATATAGTATTAGGAATT
>JAHREE010134862.1:0-10474 GCA_033628505.1 Tringa tobata | reverse complement strand
GGGCGCTTCATTCTGCTCCCTGCCCCTGTCTGCTAATTCAGGGGTCTGGGTGCTCAGGGAACAACCTACTCTGCTACTAAAGACAGAGGCAAAGAAGGCATTAAAGCTCCAACAGGGTAGGTTTAGACTGAACATTAGGAAAGAAATGTTCACAGAAAGAGTGGTCGGGCACTGGAATAGGCTGCCCAGGGAGGTGGTTGAGTCACCATCCCTGGACGTGTTTAAGAGTTATTTAGATGTGGTGTTGGGGGATATGGTGTAGGGGAGAACTTTGTAGAGTAGGGTTGGTGGTTGGACTCGATGATCCCACGGGTCTTTTCCAACCTAAATGATTCTATGATTCTGTGACTAAGTACCTCAGCCTTCTCCTTATCCTCTGTCACTGTGTTACCTCCTGCATCCAATGGTGGTTGGAGATTGTCCCGAGTCCTCCTCTTCTTACTAATATATTTATAGAATCACGGAATTGTCGGAGTTGGAAGGGACCTTCTAGAGATCATCTAGTCCAACTCCCCTGCTAAAGCAGGATTGCCCGGAGCACATTACTCAGGACTGCATCCAGGTGGGGCTTGAATATCTCCAGAGAAGGGGACTCTCCCTGGGCAGCCTGTTCCAGGGCTCTGTCACCCTCACCACAAAGAAGTTTTTCCTCGTATTTGAATGGAACTTCCTATGTTCCAGCTTGTTTTTAACACCCAAGGCCAGGTTAAGTTCTAGTTGGGCTTTGGCCTTTCGAATCTTTTCCCTGCATAACCCTACCACACCTTACCACACCTTGCTAATCTTCTCGAGTGGCCTGCCCTTTTCCAAATGCCATAAACTCTCCTGTTTTCCCCGAGTTGTGACCATATCTCTTTGTTCAGCCAAGCCAGTCTCTTCCCCCGTTGGCTTGCTTTACAGCGCACAGGGATGGCCTGCTCCTGCACTTTTAAGACTTCCTCCTTGAAAAACCTTCCTGGGCTCCTTTGCCCTTCAGGGCTGCCTCCCAAGGGACCCTGTCAAGCAGGCTCGTGAAAAGACCAAAGTCTGCCCTCCGTAAGTCCATGGTGGCAGTCCTACTGCCTCCCTTCCTCGCTTCCCTGAGAATTGAGAACTCTATCATGTCATGGTCGCTGTGCCCAAGACGGCCTCCAACTGTCACATCCCCCACAATTCCTTCTCTATTCACAAGCAGCAGATCCAGCAGTGCTCTCTCCCAAGTTGGTTCCCTCACCAGCTGTGTCAGGAAGTTATGCCTGACACTCTCCAAGGAACCTCCTAGACTGTTCCCTCTCAGCCGTATCGTGTTCCCAGCTGGTATCTGGTAGGTCGAAGTCTCTAAATCAGGTGGATTTATTCTCAACTGTGCAGCTGTGATTAGAAAGCAAAGGTCTGTTGCAGCTGGTTATAGGGTAAAGGCTTGGGAGCTTTCCGTGACAGTCAGCAGGGCTCTGCTCCAAAACTCAGCCCCAAAACCCTGCCCCAGGTGACAGAGGAACGGGTGAACTCTCAGGTGGTAGAGTGTCTGACATGGCCGAACTGGTGCAGGGTGCTGCACCTAGGGAGAAATAACCCCATGCACCAGTACAGGTTGGGGGCTGACCTGCTGGAGAGCACCTCTGAGGAGAAAGACCTAGTAGTCCTGGTGGACAATAGGATTACCATGAGCTGACAATGTGCCCTTGNGTGACCAGCAGGTCAAGAGAGGTTATCCTGCCCCTCTGCTCTGCTCTGGTGAGGCCCCATCTGGATCACTGTGTCCAGTTCTGGCCTCCCCAGTTCAAGAAAGACAGGGAGAGGGTACAGCAGAGGGCTACAAAAAGGATTAGGGGCCTGGAGCATCTCCCTTACGGGGAGAGGCTGGGGGACTTGGGTCTTTTTAGTCTGGAGAAGACTGAGGGGGGATCTGATCAATGCTTATAGATACTTCAAGGGTGGGTGTCAAGAGGACAGGGACAGTCTTTTTTCAGTGGTGCCCAGGGATAGGACAAGAGGAAACAGGCACAAACTGGAATATAAGAAGTTCCACCTAAACAAGAGGAGGAACTTCTTTACTTTGAGGGTGGCAGAGCCCTGGAACAGGCTGCCCAGAGAGATGCTGGAGTCTCCTTCTCTAGAGACATTCAAAACCCGCCTGGACAAGTTCCTGTGCAACCTGCTCTGGGTGGACCTGCTTTGGTAGGGGGGTTGAACTAGATGATCTCCAGAGGTCCCTTCCAACCCCATGGGATTCTGTAACTGGCTTGTTGGGGCAGCAAGTGAAATGAGAGACCAAAAGAAGTTGGGTAGATTCAATCTTCATCACCTTGTTTCAGTGTGCAGAAAAGCACGGTCGTTTAGAAACCACTGTAGCGTTGGTATCTTATTGCACAGAAAAGGCAGGGGGGGGAGGATCTGAAATAGTGTAAAACGTGAAAACAAATCCAGTAAAAGAAAAACCACATCAGGAAAGGTGTCCCAGCCCACGTGGAAAGCAAACAGTGCCCAGCACTACGAAATCTGAAAGTCAGGGTGGTAAAGTAGCACTGCCTAGTCACAGTGTGGGAATCTTAAATAAAAAAAATAAGGAAAAGAATGTGGCATGGGGTCCAGATCACCCCAAATCATGGCATTGCTGGGAAGCTCCTAAATTAAAAAAAATAATACAGCTATATGTGTCTAAAACAGGAGAAAAAACCTGTACAGAAGAATGCATAACTAAACAAATGGTGGTTTTATATTTTATTTAGTAGTTACATTTGACAGCCTAACAGAAATGATTTAACTCACTAAAAATTATGGCTGCATTAGGTGAAAGCTATTTGTTTCACTCCACCACAATGGTAATTAGCAGGCTATTTTGACAGTGCAGAATAGCAACAAGGTATCTTTATAATACAATTTAAACCATCTATTGGAAGCAATGGGAAGAATATAGTTGACTTAAAAGTTGTATTTAAGCTTAAACACAATGAAAGGCACAGAACCAGGACCCCGTTGCCAGAGCTGGCCAAAGGCACTGTTACTTTCCCTTTACTTCCACGCAGCTCTGAGCACTCGGCACTTCTGCGGGGTTAAAAACCCAGCAGCACCCACCTGAACCCCTCATACATTATCCCCAACACTTTCATGTTTAAAACACAAACCACTAATGCCATTTCCGCCCTGAAAAAGGAAAAGAAGCAAAAGATCACGGCCTCATCGCAGCTGATCCTATAATAACTGCATAAAACATTTCCAGCAGATGGGTTACATGATGCTGTATCCATGATGACAGACCTAATTACACAAAGCTAAAGTAAGCGTTTGATCAAATAAAAACCAGTAGTGGATCTATCAGTTTTGGCGGTCAGAAAAAGCACAGATCAGGTTCACTAGTAAAATAAGATGCACAATCTGATATTCGACAAGTGCAACAAGCACTGATGCTGCACTCACAAATTCTGGAAAGGTTACTCATAGAGTGAAGCATTATTCAGTGAACTAGATGATATGCAAAAAGAACGTGTATCATTTGATGGAAAAAAGATTCCTTAGCAGACTGCAAAATACAAGTGATTTAAGTGCAGCGGTTGAACAAAGTGAATTCTTTCTTCTTAGTGTCTGAATAGTAAATTAACTGCTACACGTTGAGTTATTACACTTAGGAGCTGACAGTCGATAAATTTCTTCATTCGATTCCTCTTGCTTTCAATTCTGATCGAACCCGCTGCAGATAATCAGGATCAGGGTAACCAAAACTGAGAGGAGAGAAAGAAAAGAATTGCTTGGGCTACTTCTGCAATGAAGCACTTGACAGTTCTACAGAACCTTCTCATCAAAGTCTCTTGAAACACTTCACCAATTTTATGCACATAGTTCTTAATCCACAGACAAAACAGACCCTATTTTGCAGGTCAGAGAGGCGGTACAGACAAGGTAAAGCTAAAAACTTAAGAAAAGGAGCTGCTGAATTTGCTTGTCCAAACTGATGCTAAGAACTTGATTTTCAAAAGCTGCCTCCTGTCTCACTGGAAAATGATGGGGTGCCTGGGTATGTGTCTTTCTTAACATCACACCTGAGGCATGTCCAAGCAAGCATTCGAAACACAAATATAATGGCACCTCTGGATTTTAAGCAGTGCATCGCCAAAAGTGTGTACGAAGGAAGTGATAACAAGGGACAGCATTTGGGCAGGGGCTGGAGTCGGGGGTGATAAAGTAAAACTCTTCTGAAAGCAAAGCTCTTTTATGATCCTAGCCCAGGAAGGAGGATGTAGATCCTCCGATCTTGAGAGCTTTCAGGAAGACACCTGTCCCTGGGAGGCTGCAACAAGCTCAGAAGATCTGTTCCAAGCCCCCTCTTGTCTCTGTAAGATTTCTTCCAGGAGCCAAACAGTTTACTGATACAATCTGTAGTTAATTGTATGTTTAAGAATGGTTTGTTGTACAGGTATCAGGGGGTGGAATGCAGTGATCCTGACCAGAAGACCACTATACACTGAGGAATGAGTGATCCCCGTAACAGTTAGCTGGGGCAGACCCAGACCTGTGTGGTGCTGGACGTGCAGTGTGGCCTTCAGGCCCGTGGTGGGCTGTGCACATCCCGTGGCCGCAGGACAGACTCAGCCAGATCACTCTCAGGGAGGTGCTGCCGGCAGCTCCCGCTCTCTGCCCGTGATTACACCACCTGCGTGTCCTTGCCTTTATCTAGAAGCGCAGCAAGTCCTCAAGAAGCGCTCAGCAGAGTTGTTTGCTACTAAGAAAATCCTGTAATAGCTCGAACGACCAAAATGGGGTAACCCTTTGTACGGACGGGGTCAGCACAGCGTCCTGTGCTCTGATCGGAGGCACTGAATGGTGTGCAACCTGGGGCTCCTCACATCTAAAGGGACATAGCCATATCTATAGTACGATCTCTTTCTTCTTCCTGTGTGCTCTAATATGTAGAATTTCCAATCGTATTTTATGGAGTCTCAGTGCTATCTTTACTGGGATCATAGTGGACCAGCACTTCCTAGAGCAAAACAAGAGTAAGAGAAGGGGCTGAGACCAGGAGTCCATCCTTAGCTGCTATTAAGAGCTTGCTGTCCTGTCCTGTACTAGAAGCATTTTCTCATCAGAGCGGTTATTAACTGAGTATGTGCTTTACACAACTCACTGGTGAATGAGTGGCCTGAGGGGCAGCAGAAGACTAAGCTCACCCTTGTTCCAGCTGTCCAAATTGGTGAAGGTGATTCAAGCCTGGATCCACAAAGCATTCCACAATCGCTTTGATAGTGACAAAATCTGAAAGCTCCAACGTGGGAAATGTTCACAGGGCAGCCTTCCTGACACATCTGAGTAGCAACAAAATTACTTAAAAAGAAGACTACTTACTTGCTAGTTCCTCCAAACTTGGCAGTTTTGTGGTGAATGTCATTCCACGTAATAACATCTCCTGCACCAGTAGTACGTGACTGCCCCACTGTGAAAATCAGTTTTTGTTGAAAGGCTCTTTTGAGGAGCTGCAGAATTTCTCGCCCTTCCTTGTTGTCAGGTAAATACGCTTTTCGAATAGTTGAACCGTAGGGTTTCCCTGGGTTTGGATGGTTGCTCTGTTTTGTAGAAAAACAAAACCAAACCACATTGTAGATCATAAATGCTTTGAAAAGTGTAAAAATCACAGATCCCAGCTTTCGCAATACTTTTTATCCTGTCTTTGATTCAGAAGGACACAGCATGACTGATGACTGATTTTGAGGTTTTTTCTCATTAGATAATTTCTTTCATATAAGTTTCATTCACATTTTCTTGTCATCACTCATGTGTCCATTGTTATCTTTGGTTTTCCTCTTTGCTCTCCCAAACACACGTCACCCCACCCCTGGCTTTTTCATTGATCCCATTTTCAGTCCTAGTCGTGACCCTAAGCACTTAACATAAGCTGATTTCTCACCTGGAAAGCTTACAAGCCAGCCCCGCCGTCCATTTTTGTCGCTTGGCCTGGGCAGCTAAGAGAACGTCTCAGAGAATCCTCATTACACTCACAAAATTTTGTTTACGTGATATCACTCCCTAGATTTCAGTTCAGTCACTCCCACCGTACAAATTAAAGACAGGGAAAAGTGTCTTTTCTGAATCTTTAAATATACTTACGGTTTGAATACCACCGCGCATATTATATGTAATCTCAATAGTACCACAACTGGGATAACCGGGGAGAGGTGAAGGCAGCGTTACATGTGACATTGTTCCCTCTGGCTGGTTTCCTTCCACGACTCCATAGACGGTGTTACAAACAGGACACACTTGCTTGTAAGTCATGGCCTCCATGATGCAACTTTTGCAGAACACATGCTTGCACTTTTTTAGAATTTCTTTATTCGTAATTGTCTCCATGCAAATCGGACACACATCTTTGTTGTCTTCTTCTGCCTTCGCCTTAGACTGTCTTTCAGAATAAAGACTATTGTTTTGCCCGCTATTGTATTTCTTCTCAGATACTCCTGTAGCTTCTTGATAGCTGAGATCAGAGGACAGTGGTGGCCTACTTTTAGTTTGTGTTGAGTCCTCAATGTTAAGAAGGTTCACAATGTGCTTTTCAGCGGCATAAAGATGTTTTGGTAAACCACTTAAGATGAGTTTGTCTTCCTTCTTCTTAAGTTTTACATGCAGATCTTCCAATTGTTTTCCATTAAGTAGCGTATTTAATCTTTTCTTCTGATCTTCTGAGAGCTTCCAGCTGATGACTTTTTCTCTTAACATTGCAAAGGCATTCTGCAACGCATTGATGAAACTTTCAGTGGCATGTGAAGACATATCAGAAGTTTTGATCCGAGGCCTAAATATTACGAACACTTTCTGGCCACATGAACTGTCTTTCTTTTCTATTATTGTATCAAATTTGTCTTTAATGTCTTCAATTTCTTTGCTTAATGTTGTTTCCAACAATTTAAACATAGAAGCATCAACTTCTACTCCATTCCTGTACCTGTACAGTTCAGATGATATTTTCATATTCTTTTCAGTTTGGCTGTTCTCGTCCTCCTCTGCTAGAAATTTTTTGGCAGCTAAAATCTCACTCGCAGGGCCACGGAGTAGCAATTGATTCCCTTCCTCTTTGGCAAGAAGATCACTAAACCTAGCATTTAATTGAATTATTGTTTCTTTTAATGTGGAGCTGTTTCTTACAGGAATTTTTTCCTGTTTCAGATCTTCTATCCTTTTCTGAAAAGTTCTGATAAAAAAATCTTTAGCTTCTTGTATCGATGCAGGACTTTTGTCAGAAGTGAAGCAAACTGATGTGTTTCCATTGTGAAGATCTTTACATCTTATACGCACTCCAAAATATTCCTGTGCTACTTTGATTTGTTCTTTGCAGGTATGATTGAAATACTCATATAGAGCTGTCAGAACTGTAAGCTCATTCATTTCTTCATTATTCAGCCCATTTTCATCTTCCAAATCCTTCTTACTTCCAGAATGTGAAAAGTTACCGTTTGTGTCATTGCCTGCAAGGATATCCTTAAAGTAGTGGTAAGCTTTTTCAATATCTGTAAAATCTCCCGTCAATTTCTCGCAGCCATCAATATTAGGATTTCCTTCTCTTTTTAAATTTGGACATATAACGGTAATTTTATCCCTTTGCTCTTCAGTGAACATACTGGTATTCAAAGTTGCAGATACTGTAAGAAATATCTAAGGAGAAGATGAGAAGATATCAGTGTTTGTTTTTCCTAAGGTTCTCTGCTTGCTGCTTCTGTATTCGGAGTAAGGAAAAGCTCTACACATCTCAGTAGGGCCAGATTACTATACACACATTTAGATTCATAGAATGGTTTGGGTTGGAAGGGACCTCAAAGATCATCAAGTTCCAACCGCTCTGCCATGGGCAGGGACACCTCCCACTAGACCAGGTTGCTCAAAGCCCCATCCAGCCTGGCCTTGAACACTTCCAGGGATGGGGCATCCACAGCTTCTCTGGGCTGGTGCATTGGCTGGGAAAGGAACCCGGGCCCCCTGCATGGCAGGCAAGACGTTTTGTACATAGTGTTTCTTTTATGACATGTGTACACTGACATCACACACACGTAAGTAAAGCCATCAGCTTCTAAGTCTAATTTGTTAACGTCATCAGCATTGCAGGAACAAAGACAGTAACTTTGCTCCTTAGTTTGAGACCGTAACCAGTACTCCCTGCTCTTGACCCCTGCTAACGTGGTTAGCATAACTAATGCCATTTTAGAGGGCTAACGGCCATTCCCTGTGCCTGAGCTGCTCACGACCTGAAGGTCCTGTGCACCAAGTAGACAAAGCAAACAGATTTCTTCTTCCCCTCCCTATTGTCCTCAAGGTTCCTGGGCACCAGTCCGACTACTCCCCTCCTTACTGGCCTTGAAGGTTCCAGGCACCGAGCCAACCAAGCAGTGATGGATCACAGGAAAGTGGAACAACATGCAGAGCACTGTCTGCAAAATCCAGCAGTTACAAGCCCTAAGTGGGAACCTGGCCCACAACTGCTGCTGGATGGTGAGACCCGTGATCCCCCAACTGCTGCTTCCTCCAAGGACTGAGTGAACAACTCCTATTCTTTTGTGCGTTTTTTGAGTCTAGATAACGATTGTTGTATCAATTCAGCAAGCCAAGAATTAAGTTTTAAAACAATCTGCAGAGGGTCCAGGTGATTAGAAACCAAAAGCTAGGCCACGCTATAAAGTTCAGTGCTACGCTACTTACAAAACTGCACTTCACTGATTCTGCTTGTAGAAATTCTGTCCTATTCAGATAATTAATTCTATGCTTTGCTAATCATAAAATCCTGTTAAAAAAAAAAACAACACCTTTAATTGTAACTACAACTTAGTGCCATCATCATTCTGCCAACAATCCCCAAAGAACCTGTCTGTCTCCTTAGAATCAGGTGACAGAGGCACAACATGTTTTACCAGCATGTATAAGTTATATCACATTGTTCTTTAACTATATGAGACTTTCCAGTTTTCTCTTACTATCTTTCTTAAAAAAACTCCCCAAAGTCATGCTTTAGTAACTCAGGGGTAAGGCAGAAAACAGGATTCTGAAAAATAACAACAAACATCTTCACATCTCTACTTGGCAGAGAGAGGAGGATAGGGAAATTTGCAGCATACTGCTACAGATTTCAGATAACCATGACGTTGGCACATGCTGTATCTCAAAAGCTACATCTATGGTACTACGCAAAGGAGGGTAAACCCTCTGGGCCAGACATCAGTGTCTCAGTAGAGCCACATCCACATCATGTAATGTGTAGCCTGGCCCTAGCCCATGTCCCTAACACACAGCTGATCTTTTCTTTTCTGCATAACTTTTAGTTTAAAGTAACGTTCAAAGTGTCTGAAATAACGTTTGCTGTGCTACATCCCATCAAAGCAGATTTTTTTTTAACACTGAGGTAAGGGATGGAAGTAATTGGGGCTGTTTGAAGGTGCAAAACATGCTGAAATAGTATTGGAGGTCTGTGTACCAGGAAGGGATCCCAATCTCACAAAATTCTTCCACCTTTTGGGAGGAGTCCTCAGTGCATACTATCCTCAAATCACAGAATAGTTCGGGTTGGAAGAGACCTTAAAGATCATCAAGTTCCAACCCCCCTGCCATGGGCAGGGACACCTCCCACCAGACCAGGTTGCTCAAAGCCCCATCCAGCCTGGCCTTCAACACCTCCAGGGACAGAGCATCCACAGCTTCTTTGGGCAATGTGTTCCTGTGTCTCACCACTCCCCCGGAAAAAGAATTTCTTCCCGATATCTAATCTAAATCTCCCCTCTTTCGGTTTCAAACCATTACCCCTTGTCCTATTATTATACACCCTTGTAAAAGGTCCCTCTTCAGCTTTCTCGTAGGTGCCCTTTAGCTACTGGAAGGGGCTATAAGGTCTCCCAGGAGCTTTCTCTTCTCTGGGCTGAACAATCCCAAGTCTCTCAGCACAGCTGCTGAAGCCTGCCCTGGTGCGGCTCTGGGGACAGCGCGTGTCCCCAGCATGTGCCAACGCCACGCTGGACAACATGCTGCCTGGGAACATGCCTGGATGACGTGTGACCCGGCACCCAAAAGTCGCTCCCTGCCCCCGTTTTACTAAGACAATCTCACTGAAATCTGCTTGGCACGAAATACTGAAGCAGCACAAAGGGCTCGTGGACCTACAGGGCAGGTCGTGACATGGCTCTTCCTGACGTACCTTTTTGGTGATGACTTCTCCTGCCGCGTTGTCCCCGTGGCCTCTGGCTGCCCGCTGAGGTGGGGGAGAGCCGGCCGAGGCCTGCGCTGTGACCGGGCTCTCCCCCGGCTCCCCTTCTCCCGCCTGGATGACAACCCTCAGGCTCTGGGCACCCATTTCCAAGATGTGATCCGTGCGGGATTCCACACTCCTCTTATCTGCAGCAATTTGGGGGACAGGCAGAGATAGAGGTGACTCTATCTCTCCACGGCCACAAGCGGCCACAGAGACCACCTGCCCTTTGACCCCCGCAGGATGGTGCCCTCGACGGCCATTTCCCGACACCCACACCCACCC
>JAHREE010134842.1:0-11445 GCA_033628505.1 Tringa tobata | reverse complement strand
CTCTCCCTCCCACCGGCCGCATTTCACACGATTTTTTTGCTTTTATTATCTTTTATTCCAGCACAGAAAAACCATCCTGCGAAGCAGCCGTTGGAGGGGAGGCACCATCCCCCAGTCCTACACGGAGAGGAGGACATCTGGGTCCTCTCCTTGCCCATGGTCATCGCCGTCCCTTTGCTCTTCTAGGGGGGGATGCAACCCCCCCAAGCCCCACTCCTGCTCCTTTATCTGCTGGGTCTGGGGGGGCTTGGGGGTCCCCCGAGGTGGTTGGCACTAGCAGGGCCCCGTGGTATCGCTGGGCTGGGTGGGCTGAAGTGGGATCTGGAGATCTTGGGCTTCATCCTTCTGGGGTTGGGTCCTGGGGGGAGAAGGAGGATGGGGTGCAGGTTTTTTTTTGGAGGGGGCAGGTGGGTTTTAATGCTGCTGGTGCTCCTCCTTCCCCATTGGCCTCTCCATCCATCTTCATAGACATCCGTCCGTCCATCCTTTCATCCATCCATTGCCTTTGTCTTCTTCCTGTCCATCCGTCCATCTGTTCATCCATCCATCAGTTCATCCATCCATCCGTCCATCCCTTCACACAACCAATCCTCCATCCTTCCACACCCAAGTCCAGCCAATCCTTCCCTCTCACCATCCCTCCCTCTGTCCACCCGTCCGTCCATCCCTCCCTGTGTCCACCCATCCCTCCCCTTGTCCTTCCGTCCCTCCAATCCTACCTGCCCTCCACCTCATCCACAGTCTCAGGCAGTGCCTTGTCCCGTGTCTCCGGCAGGAAGATGGCCACCAGCCCCGACACCACCGGGGCCACCCCGTAGATGATGAAGGGCAACATAGGGAAGACCTCACCCGCTATCTTCACCAAGGGGGCCGTGATGCTGCCCAGCCGGGACATGGTGTTGGCCAACCCCATACCCGTCTGCCTGTGGGACACCAAGAGGCCCGGAGGAACCAGTCTGCATGGTCACGGCCACCCCATCACCTCCCCCAACCTTCACCCCAACTCCTTACCGAATCACGGTGGGGTAGAGCTCACCCGTGTAGAGGAAGACGCAGTTGAAGGACGCAGCCAAGCAACCCTTACCGAAGACAGCCAAGGCGGTCCGAAGTATCCGCAGGTCTGTGGGGATGAGGACAGGACATCTGGGACTCACTTTGATGTCACTGGTTGGAGTTGGGTTGGGTTGACAGTGGGTGATGGAGAGAGGAGACCCCAAACATAAGGATTTCAGGTAAATCACCCGTAAAAAGCTAAAATCACTCAGGCTGTGAATTGTGTTAAAGGGTGGAGCTTGTTTTGGCCCTCCCAGATGGTGCCTTATGGGCTGGAGATGAAGGGGCCACCATGGCCACCACCCCCAGTCCTCACCTCGTGGCACCAAGGTGTTGGCCAAGATGGCCAAGCCAGCCAGGATGAGGGCAACGGACTGGGTGAAACGTCGCCCCACGTAGGTGATGGTGAGGATGGAGACCAGCTTGGCTGGGATGTCCACGGCCCCAAAGATGAGCTGGATCACGTAGATGTTGAAGTCAAAGTTTTGCAGGTCCATGGCCAATCCGTAGTAGGCGAAACTGGTGGAGAACCTAGGCCAAAAAGAGGTGAGAAGAGGGAGCAGATCTCACTGGTTGGGAGGTGTGGGGTGGGATGTGGGGGTCACACACCATTCCCTGGCCTATGGGTTCCAGCCAGGAGATCTGTGTCCCTTCCTGGAGCACGTGTGGGCCAAGAGACCTCTGTTGACCTAGTCCTGCACCGTGACTCAGTTTCCCTTTCCAATATGGACCCAGCTAAGGTAGGTGGATGCAGGAGGTGTTTGGGGAGGGGTGGATAGTGGAGTGGCTGGATCAACAACTGGGGGAGGGCAGATAGACAACCACCCCCTGATGTCCTCCACCACCAGACGTACCACACGAAGCAGAGGCAACAAGAGATGCGGCGCACAACGGGCGTCCGGACCAGGTCAACCACCGTGTAGTGACTCCCCGATGAAGCCATCTCCTTCTGCATGTAGGACCTCAAAGCCTAGAGGGAGAAGGGGGGGGACTCTGGGGTGGGAGGAGCAGAGAGAGGGGAACTGGGATGGAGCTGGGAGGCAGCAGGGGATTAAACCCTGGGCAGGATGGGGAGAGGGAAGGACCAAGAGATGGAGGGATAGATGGTCAGATGGAGATGGTGGATAGATGGGTGGGTGGTTGTAAGAGGGGCTGGATGGGTGGGACGGGTGGAGATGGAGATGATGGAGATGAAGATGATGGATGGATGGATGAATGGATGGATGGATGGATGGATGGATGGATGGATGGACGGACTGACGGACAGATGTCTACAAGGATGGCTGGTCATTTAAGGGGCTGGAAAGATGGGTGTAGGGGAGCCCCACTGTTGGCCCTCTACATGAGGGCCAGAAGAGTGGAGGTCACTTCCCCCCATCCCCTCTAAAACACCCCCGAGATGCCCCAGGGGACCCGGCCAGAGCTTTTTACTTCTATATCGAGCTTGTCCCCTTCTTCTTTCTTCCCATTTATCCTGGCCACCTTCTGGAGCTCCTTCAGAGCTTGCTGGGACTTGCCCACCATGACCAGCCAGCGAGCTGACTCTGTTAGCCACCTGTGGAGGAGATGGGGGACAGGAGCCCACAGATCATCCCACCATCCCTCTGACCCTGTCCCCAGTGATCTGCCTGTCCAGCCATCTCTCCATGCTTCTCTCCATCCAACCTTCCATCCATCTGTCCATCCATCCATCCATCATCTTTGCACCCACCTTTCCTTCCATCTGCCCATCCCTGCAACCCTCCATCATTCCATCCATCCCTCCATCTGTCCTTCCATCCATCCATCCCTACATCCTTCCATCTGTCCATCCAGCCATCCCACCATCCCTCCCTCCATGTGTCCCACCATCCATCCCACCATCCCTCCATCCATGACTCCCTTCCTCCTCCTCCTCCTCCTCACCATGAGTAGAGGAAGAAGCAGAAGAAGGGCAGGGACACGGTGAGCTGCAGCCAGCGCCAGTCAGGGACGGCGTAGGCGATCCCAGCCAGCAGAAACTGCCCCGTGGTGTAGCAGTAACCCATGAAGGTCCCCGCGAGCGCCCGGGTGCGAGTGGGCATCCACTCCAAAGCTGCCGAGACACACAGAGAGAGATGTTGAGCAGAGCAGGAAGGGTGCCCTGGGCCAGTACTATGGGGCTGGTGGTGGCCACGTACAGAGGGAGACGCTGTTGAGGACGATGCCGGAGAAGGCCATGCCCGTGAGGAAGCGGAAGAGACAGTAAACGGTGAAAGTCGGGGAGAAGGAGCAACACGTCCCCATGGTGCCCATCTGAAAGTAGCACCAGATGAGCAGCGACCGGCGGCCGAACCTGGGCGGTGAGGAGGAGGAAGAGGGGGTGAGGAGGAGGAAGAGGAGACGAGGTGACCCCCATGATGCTGTCCCACCTCCTCACCTGTCCGAGAGACCCCCAAAGACGATGCCGCCCACCAAGACACCGGCCATGTAGAGCGACTGGGCCAACTGCTTCAGGCCCCGGGAGCTGCACACCAGGTCCCACTGTGAGGGACAAGGACATGGGGTGGGACAGAGACCAGGGGGAGGCACCTCTAGACTCCCTCCAGCCCCCCCAAAACTGGCCGTGGTGGCCAGTGCTGATAGGGTTGACCCAACACAAGAGTCAACGGATGGCCAATGGAAACACCAAGAATGTGCCAATAAATGCTTGGCCGCCCTTCCCAGCGTCCCCATGGTTGGAAGCTCCTTCCAGGGGGTCACCCCCTTGTTTATGGCCACCAATTCCCTCATCCCCCCCATTTTAGTCCTGAGCTCTCACAGCGTTGAGTGCCTCCACCAAGGGGTTGAGTGGGGAAGATGCTCCAGTTGGAAGAAGTCAACACGGTGATGACAGCAGACCCTTCGCTGGTGCCTCAAGGTGGGAACTGCACACAGGATTGGGTAAAACGTGCCACCAGCCCCAGATCCCACCCCATCACTGCTGCCATCCTACCTCGGTGACGATGGTGCTGGTGAAGATGCTGTGGTCATAGGTCCAACCATCAAGGCAGGGTTCTGTCTCCGGCCAACTGCTATTGGGAGCCGAGCCGTTGGCCTCCAAAAGCCACCACTGTGGTGACACGAAGCGCTGGCATTGCTCACCACGGGGAATCGAGACCCTCAGCAAGTCCTGGGGGTCAAGGCCGGTGGCGTTGGCTTCCCAATGAAGCCGGCAGTGATGGTCGCTGGTGGCGGCCGTGAAGTTCTGCAGAAGGTTGTGACTGGCCATCATGAAGACGGGAAGGGACAGGAGGAGCACCGAGGCCACCTGGAAGCGTCCCATGCCCCCCACGTGCTCCAGGAGGTTGGCGAAAGCCATGCTGCCACCGTGAGACCCCGGGAACGCCCCACAGCCATGCACGCCTGCCCCAAAAGGGATGGATTTCACCCCAAAATGCTCCTCTGGCTCCGGCGGTGTCCTCACTCCCCAGGCGCTGGGGATGGTCTCCTTTATAACCCGGCCACCGGCTGTTTGGGGTTAATATTTGACATCTGGGGTGGGGGTTTTTTTTTTTGGTGATTATTATATTTATTTATTTTTTTTTTTCCCAGAAGGAGAAAGGCAAAGGCAGGGAGGCAAAAGTGCAGGCAAGGACAATGCAAAGGTGGCCAGGGGCCACCAAGCGCCAAAGCCATGGGCAGCACTTCCCTCTGCTCATCCTGGCAGCCGAAACGTCCCCGAAAAAGGGCAAAATTGGAGCAGGAAGAAAGCAAATAATAGTCTTTTTTTTTTTTTTTTATTTTCCAGCGTTGCTTTCTTTTTTAATATTTTTGAGGGAAAAAGGTGACTTTTGGAGAGGAGCCATCTGGGACCAACCTCCTTCATCCGGCTCGTGGGGTACCCTCAGGTGAGCATCCCGGAATAGCCCTGGGAGGGGGGACAACTCCTGGCTTGGGCCAACGTATGGCCTTCGCCGGCCCCGTTGGGTTAAATTTTAGCGATTTCTGTGGTGGAAAGGGGACCGAAAGGTGCTGACGGAGGTGGCCCTGCTTGAGTCAGCGCATTCTCCGCCGGGGGGGTTAATTTTTGATGGGGTTGCACCAAGGAGGGGGTTGATGGGGCCAAGGGACACGTCGGCAATGGGAGCAAGGGCCAGGGTGGCCTCAGGGGGGGTGGAAATCGGGGAAGGGGCATCATGGCGGCAGCCCCATGGGTTGCTGGGAGGGGGCTGGGGTGGGATTTGGGAGCTCCTCACCATTCCCCTTCTTCTCTGAGACTTGAGGGACCCCTCTCCCGGGTGGGTTTGGTGTTATTGAGTGTCGTCTTGTTGGAGGTGACCTCCAACTTGATGTTCCTGGGTGCCATCTCATTGGTGGTGGCCGCGGGGACAAGGTTATGAGGTATCATCTTAATGAAGGTGACCTGCAATGTGGTGTTCTTGGGCAAGCCGTTATTGGAGGTGACCTTGGGGACAAGGTTATGAGTTATCATTGGAGATGACCTCCAGTGTGGACGTTCTGAGGTGCCATCTTATTGGTGGTGACCTCAGGGACAAGGTTATGAGGTGTCACCTTATTGGTGGTGACCTCCAATGTGGTGTTCTTGGGCACCATCTTTTTGGAGGTGACCTCAGGGACACAGTTCTTAGGCATTTTCCTATCGGAGGTGACCTCGGATATGGTTATTGGGTGTCATCTTATTGGAGGTGACCTTGGGTTGGCTCAGACAACACCCCGAGACGTTGTCCCCACCAGGGCTGCTTTATTCCTCCAAGGACTTCCCCTGCCCCACACAGGGAGGTCACCAGCCATGGGGCAGGCAGCAAATTTGTACCCATCCCCAGACAAGGCTGTGGGGACCCATGGGGGTGGGTGGTTGCCGGTGGCCAGGCATAGGGTGCTGTCCCCCCACCCCCTATGGTCCATCAGGCCTCCTTCTGTGGAGCTTTGTCCTGGGGCTGGAGGGGAATCTTCTCTTTGGTGTCATCCGTCTTCCGCTTGGCCCTGGAAGGAGGAAGATGAGGAGGGTCCCCAGGGCATGGCAGGATGGGTGAGCCACCAGCAGGGTGGGAAGCAGCCTGCACCATGTCCAAACATCTGTCCATCTGCCCAACCACTTATATCACTGGTTCTTCTGCCAGCGCATCCATCCACTTGTCCCTCAACACATCAACCTGTTCCTCCATCCAAAATCCCTTCATCTTTCAGTCCATCCATCCATCATCCAACAATCATCCATCCATCCATCATCCAACAATCATTCATTCATCCATCCATCATCCAATGATCGTCCATCCATCCATCCATCCCTCCCTCCATCATCCAACCATCATCCATCTAAAACCCCACCCCCTTTGTCCACCAACCCATCCCTTCATCCAGTTCACCCAGTTCATCCAGTTCACCATCTCTCCATCCATTCACAAAATCCAATCATTCATCTTCCACTCCATCCATCCACCCACCCATCCATCCTCCATCCCTTCCTTCCCCCCACGTGCCCACCTGCTCTCCACCTCCTCGATGGTGTCGGGCAGGGGCTTGTTGAGGGTCTCTGGGAGGAAGCCAGCTGCCACAGCTGCCACCACGGGGGCCACCCCGTAGACGGCAGGGGGCAGGAAGGGGTAGTACTCATCCATCATCTTCACCAACGGTGCCACGATGCCACCCACTCGGGCCATGGTGCTGCCAAAGCCCAGCCCGGTCTGCCTGCCAGCACCGTGGGAGGTCAACACGGAGCAGAACCCACCCTGGGGGGTGTCACGGGTGGGTGATGGGGGACCTGCCCCACCGTGGGGTCACGGGGACGGGGTTTTACCTGATGGGGGTGGGGTAGAGCTCGGTGGTGTAGAGGAAGACGCAGTTGAAGGAGGCGGAGAGGCAGCCCTTGCCGATGACGGCCAGCGCCGTGCGCACCGTCTGCAGCTCTGGGGCAGAGAGAGGGACGGGGTGGACTCTGCTTTTGGGCAAGAGCCACCTCAGGGGTGGGGTGATGGTGGGGAGGAGAAAGAAGGGAGGACATAGGGATGGAGAGGTGGAGAAGTAATTGGATGGATGGTTGGAGATATGGATGGATGGATGGATGGATGGATGGATGGAGACAAAGATGGTTGGAGATGTGGATGGATGGATAGACGGATGGATGAAGACATGGATGGATGGATGGATGGAGATGTGGATGGATGGATGGATGGATGGATGGATGGATGGATGGATGGATGGATGAAGATGTGGATGGTTGGACATGTGGATGGGTGGATGGATGGATGGATGGATGGGTGGATGGATGGATGGAGATGTGGATGGATGGATGGATTCTGAGATGGTGAGTCACCATCCTTGGTGATATTCAAAAACCATCTGGACAGAGTCTTGGGTGACCGGCTCTAGGTGGCCCTGCTTAAGCAGGAAGGTTGGGCCAGGTGACCTCCAGAGGTCCTTTCCAACCTCAACCATAGTGTGGATGAGTGAGGGGTTGGATAGTTGTTTGGTGGGATGGATGGATGGAGAGATGAGAGCATGGATGGTGAGGTAGGTGAGATGGAGAAGGGAGGGATGGGTGAAGACCAAAGCAGAGTTGTGTGATGGACTGGTGAGGACATGGGTGGCTGGACAGAGCAGTGCAGAAGACCCCCATCACTCCATCGCACCCACCTGTGGAGACAAAGATGTTGGCAATGATGACCAGCCCCGCCAAGAAGAGGGCCACCATGAGTGAAACCCGCCGGCCAATGTAGCTCACGGAGACGGTCACCACCACTTTGGCCGGGAAGTCAACGGCACCGAAAATCACCTGGATGAGGTAAATGCTGACACCAAAGTTTTGCAGATCCATGGCCAGCCCATAGTAGGAGAAGCTGATGGAGAACCTGGAGTGGGACAGAGAGAAGCATGGACCTTGAGGTGGTGTGACCTCCCTGGGATGTCACCATCGCATGGGACAGGGGTCTCAGGTGGAGGAGAAGAGGGCTTGGTACAGTTGGGTGGCTGGATCCCCTGATTGTCTGTCTAGATGTCCATCTTTCCATTCATCCATCTGTACATCTGACCAACCATCTGTCCAACCATCTGTCCATCCACCTGTCCACCCAACCGTCCATCCATCCGTCCATCCATCCATCCATCCATTTGTCCCTCCCTCCTCCTCCTCAGCCCCATCAGACTTCTCCAGCCCAACCCAGTCCCACCAGACAATGGAGAGGCAGAAGAAGATGTGGCGGATGACTGGGGTCCGGACCAGGTCGGAGATGGTGTAGGAGGACTTCAAACCAGCCAACTCCTCCTTCATGTTGGACTTCAGGATCTGGGAGAGGGAAGGAAATGGGAGAGGTTCCTCGGGGAACAGGGGTGGGAGACCAAGACCTCCTCACCATGGAGCCACCATACCTCTACTGTGATCTTCTCCCCTTCCTCCTTCCTCTTGTTAATCGTGGCCACTCGCTGCAGGACCTTCACAGCCCTCTCGGCCCTCCCCGAGAGCACCAGCCAACGGGCGGATTCAGCCAACCACCTGCAGCCAACGAGGGGGAAACTGAGGCACGGAGAGAACACCACGTGTCCCTTTGTGGCCTTCCCTGAGGGACCCGAGCGTCCTACCAGGAGTAGAGGAGGAAGACGAAGAAGGGCAGGGAGACGGTGAGCTGGAGCCAGCGCCAGTGGGGGACAGCGTAGGCCACGCCGGCCAGCAGGATCTGGCCCAGGGTGTAGGCGAAGCCCGTGATGGCCACCGTGATGGCGCGATAGGGCGTGGGGATCCACTCCACCACTGCAAGGGACCACGGGGACACATCTGACTGAGTGTCCCACCCTTCCATGAGTGTTGCCTCCCCATCGTGTCCAGATGTGTCCACACCACATGGCCCCATCCCTGGCCACAGTGATGGCCCCACCAGTGACCACTGGGATGTCCCCATCAGCAGCCATAGGGACATCTCCATCTCTGGGTGGGATTGTCCCCACCCAGAGCCACGTGGTCATCCTTATCACTGTTTCCACCCATGGCCACTGGGGACATCCACATCCATGGCCATGTCCCTCTCCATGGCCGTGCTGGTGTCCTCATCCATGGCCATGGTGATGGCCCCACCCACAGCCATTGGGACATCCCCAACCACAGCCATGGGTTGTCCCCATCCATGGCCATTGGGGACATCCACATCCATGGCCATGATGATGTCCTTCTCCGTGCCCATGCTCGTGTCCCCACCCATGGCCATTGGGACATCCCCAACCACGGTCATTGGCTTGTCCCCACCCATGGCCATGCTGATTGTCCCCACCCAGCTCCCCGTGGTCATCCTCCTCCCTGTCCCCTCACCCAGGCAGGCGATGCTGAGGCCGAAGCCGGAGAGGGCCATGCCACCGGCGAAGCGGAAGACGCAGTAGGACGCGTAGTTGGGGGCGAAGGCCGTGCACGTCCCCATCACCCCCAGCTGCAGGTAGGACCACATCAACATGGCCTTGCGCCCAAACCTGCAACGGGGACCCACTGGGTGCCACTGGGTGCCACTGGGCGATGGTCTGTCCAAGGCCCCATGGGGAAACTGAGGCACGGGGAGGGGTCTCTGCTGCCTTTACCTGTCTGAGAGGCCCCCCAGGACCAGGGCGCCCACCAGGACCCCGGCCATGTAGATGGACTGGGCCATCTGCCGGAGCTGCCGGTAGCTGCAGACGAGGTCCCACTGCGGGGACGAGGATGAGGTGAGGACAATCTGTCCTCTCCTTCCACCCATCAGTCCCTCCTATTTTCTCCTGTGCATCCATCCATCTATTCCACCATCTTCCTCCTGTCATCCTCATAGCCTCATCTTCCCCATATGGGTCCATCTCCACCCCCTCATCCCCATAGACCTCCACCTTCATCCCCCCAACCCTGGTTGACTCCATCTCCTCCTCTCCATTTCCATATGGCTCCATCTCCATCCCTCCAACCCTGTATGGTTCCATCTTCATCCCCCTCAACCCTATATGACTCCATCTCTTCATCTCCATATGGTTCCATCTTCATCCCCCCAACCCTGGTTGACTCCTTCTCCTTCTCTCCATCTCCACATGGTTCCATCTCCACCCTTCTATCTCCACCCGGCTCCATCCCTGTCACCACCTTTGACAAGTTGGTGGCCACATGGACACCAGGGTCATCTTCCCACCCTCCACCCCTCCCTCCTTCATCCTCACACCCACCTCGGTGACGATGGTGGCCACGTAGATGCTGCGGTCATAGTCCCAGCCATCGTGACAGGGCTCGGTGGGCCAGGGGCCAGTGCTGCTGTTGGCGAGGGACGAGGCCACGTAGCGCTGGCAGGACCCCAGGGTGGCATCAGGAGGCCCCAGGGTGCCATTGGACCACCCCAAGGTGGCATCAGGTGGCCCCAGGGTGCCATTGGAGGACCCCAAGGTGGCATCAGGCTGGACATGGGTGCCATCAGGGGACTCCGGTAGTTCATCAAGTGTGACGTGGGTGGCACCAGGGATGTAGGAGCCATCGGGAGACCCCAGGTTGCCATCAGGGTGCCTCAGGGTGGCACCAGGGGACCCCAAGGTGCCATCAGGAGACCTCAGGATGGCGCTGGAGGACCTCAAGGTGCCATCAGAGGCCACTGAGGTGCCATCAGAGGCAGCCAAAGTGCCATCAGGGGTGGCTCCGGGTGGCCCTGGGGTGGCGCTGGGGACACTTGGGGTGGTACCGGGACTGGGGGTGACACTGGGGACGTGGCAGCGGTGGGGGGGGACGGCAGCGGTGAAGTTCTGCAGCAGGTTGTGGCTGGCCATGAGCAGGATGGGCACCGCCAGCAGCGCCGTCTGCAGCACCTGGAAGCGTCCCAGCCCCCCGACCTGCTCCAGCACCGCCCCGAACGGCATCCTGGGACATGGGGACACCGTCAGACACGGGGACACGACTGGACACCAGGGTACGGGGAACGTCATCACTCGTGGGGACACCACCACCCATGAGGACACCATCACCCGTTGGGATGCCATCAACTACAGGGACATGGTCACCCATGGGAACAGCATTTGGACATGAGGACACCGCTGGACACCAGGGTATGGGCAACACCATCACTTGTGGGGACATCGTCACTCAGGGGGACACCATCAGAGAGAGACACCATTGGACACCAGGGAACACCATCACCTACGGAGACTCCATCACCCATTAGGAATCCATCCCCCATGGGGACACCATCACTCACAGGGACACCGTCACTCATGGGGACATCATCACTTGTGGGGACACCATCACTCATGGGGACACCATCACTCATGGGGACACCACTGGACACCAGGGTATAGGGAACACCATCACCCAAAGGGACATCGTAGGACACAGGAAGAACCAGGGCATGGGGAACACCACCACCCATGGGGACACCATCACTCATGGGGACAGTCATCCACAGGAGCACCACCACCTATGGGGACACCATCATCCATGGGGACACCATCACC
>JAHREE010134840.1:0-10015 GCA_033628505.1 Tringa tobata | reverse complement strand
GGGGACAGAGGAGGCTGTTTGGGACCTGAGCGTCCCGGAGCAGTTTGAGAGGAGTCACTGCAGCATTTGGATGTGGAGATGGACACACTCCTCCGTGCAGTCTGCCTGAAGGGCACGGCTTCTGTCTCTCTTCAAATAAGGAAGAAAAAGAAAATCTTTCTTTTTTTTTTTTTAATTAAAAAAGATGTGACAAGTTGTAATAAATGCTTGCATGAACTGCTGAAGGCAACTCTTTATGTCTATAGGTGATGACTTTTCAAGTAGTTATATTCATAAAATTGTAGCTTGATTCCTCCCATCTCCAGAGCCCTGCTCCGTCTGGCACCGGCCGCGCGCTCGCTGGGGGGAGAGCGACCAGTGTCACTGGTGGGGCCGTGGGTTTGTACCCGTGTAATTGGTAACCCCAGCTCCATTGCTGCGGGTGCCTCGTGTGCAGGACTTGGGTGGCGTGTCGTTATTTATTGCTTCCACCGCAGGACCCTGGAGGTGGTTCCCTTCTCGGTGCCATCGCCCGGGCAGGGGTCGGAGCTGGCGGGGTTGGGGGGCTGTCGGTGCAGGAGACACGGGCTGAATCTGAACGATGGATGGTCGAATTGGAAGAGAAAGGAATCCTGGTTTTTTTTGTTTTAAATATGAAGCTGAGGGCAGGGGATACGACTTCTTGAGACTGCTCATAAACTGTGTGCTTCTGTCCCCCGAATCCTTGTTTTTCTGGATGGGTTTTTTCTTCACTTTCTCTGCAGTCTCTCCTTTGCTCTGGCAGCACGTGCCCGCTCCTGTGGGGCAGCACTAATTCTGTCCATGAGTTTCCTCTGGACAAGTTCCATCCTGTGAGCTCTCACCCTGCCAGCTTTGACTTCTGGAGGATCCATGGCTTAACTGTGCCATTTCCCCTTATTCCAGAAGTGCTTTGCCTCTGCTCATCCCTTCACATGAAGCCAGAATTGCCTTCCAAATTTTGGGTCTTGTCTCAATATTCATTCTCTCCCTCCCATTCCAGTGAGTGTTTTGGTAGATTTGGCCAACAATAGAGGTGTTGGAATTTTATTAGAAATAAATATGAAATTCAAATTAAGGTCAAAATGGAAAACATGTCCATAAATATTTGAAAAGTTCTAAGCTAAGGCAGGTTTCTCCCCGTTTGGGTCAAAAGCAGTGTTGATGTGCAAAGGTATTTTGGCACTTCTGAGCAGTTTTAAACAGCCTTTAAAATATATATTCAAATCAATTCAAAATGGACGAAAGCCCACAGAAAGGTTAGACTATCTTTTTTAGTCGTTTCCTGAATTTTAGTTTCCTTATCTTAATGCATTGTATAGCTTTCTGCCCATTTAGTCCATTTCTATTCAACTCATGGAAGTTTCCTGATAATTACTTAGCCCCATCTAATTCCCCGAGGTCCCAAAATGCAAAACAATTCTTCGCAAGACAGAGATTACTTTTTACAAGCTTTAACAGGAAAAAAAAAAAGGCATTAAAATGATGTGATCTAAGGGAGAGTTTCACTGCGGAACCATTTTCCACGAGACCTCATTTAGCAGATAGCAGATCCTACGTGACTGCACGTAAGGGAGGGTTTGAGTCTGTCCTTGCTCATCCCAAAGCTGAGGTACCTTTGATATCGATGGGGCAAAGGCGTGGAGGATGCAAACTGACATGATGTCACTGAATTTGGCATAACCTGTGCGATCTCAGGGCCCTACTGTAAGAGCCATATCCCAATGTAAATGAGAAGAAAATCAAGGCTAATGGGGTTCTGAATCCGTAGGCGTCAGGAAGAGGTATTTGTTTCTGCAGAAACGCTTGCTCTCCTGGCATACTCTTCCCCTCATGTATTTGTCATTGGGGCCAGAAATTGCACCCATTTTCACCAATTAAAGGTCTAGTGTTCCATACTGTTGTACTGACCCTCTCCAACTCCCTTCGTTTCCGTTGCCTTACCTACCACACTGATAGAATGGTTTTCCAAGTGCAAAACTTCTAGAGTTCCAGTGAAAGGAATTCCTTTTCCATGAGAAAAGAAAGAGAAGGCTGATGTACCGATGTGTACCCATGGCAGGGCACGACCTGGAAGAATCATTGGATTTGTCTCGTGCTGCATGGACCAGCAGGGTGGATAAAGGTGAAATTACGGGAAGGCTGATTTCCGAGCCGTGTTCCGTTGGGGAGCTGCTGTGCGAGGCCGGTGTCTGCAGGAGCTGGAAGGACCACGGGGGATTTGCCTGGAGGGTTATTTACATTTTACTTGTGCTGACAAGCCCCGTGCCAGACCAGGGCTGTGCTATGGGGCACATGCTGAAACAGGAGATCACTCCCTACCGTCAGTGACGTGCAGAGTGAGCCGAGCGGGGCGGCTGGACCACCCCCGAGCCCTGCAGACCCCAGGGTATGGGGAAGGTCAAACCACCCCTGAGNGTATGGGGAAGGTCAAACCACCCCTGAGCCCTGCAGACCCCAGGGTATGGGGAAGGTGGCCCCAGGAGCTTCCCTTCCCCTCCAAAATGCAGAGGAAGGGCAGGACCCGAGGGAGTGGAACAGGCCTGTGTTTAGGAGAGCCTGAAGGCAAGTTGTGTGGGTATTTGAATTAGCGTTGTGACCACATTTGTCAGGAGCAAGAGGTGAGAAGGGAGAGGACACAACCTGGGAGGTCTGAACCCACGGTGCGCGTTCCCAGAACTTGTCCTGAGGACCCCAAAGGGGCTGTGGGGCAGGGTGGGAGGGTGCTCTGCAGGCACACCGTGCTGTCTCGCTCAGGTGATATCCAAAGGGCTTGTCTCCAGCTCCTTCTGCCCTCCAGGATTGTGGGGACCTTCATTTGTCACTGCAGAAAGGAGTCTCAATATTTTATGAAAAAAGAATTTTACCACAGGACTTTGGTGAACATCAGCATAATTTAACTGTGATTTACCAGAACCTTTCATTGACTTTTTAAATTATGCCTCTCCATCACCTACCCTATGGGTTTCCTTGCTTTTCATCTTGCAAATCCCTTTACTTATTAATTTCCCCATAATACATAATAGAGGCAGAAAAGCATATAGCATCCCATTCAGCGATGATTTACAAGTCTCTTAGTTCTGAAGCAACATAAGAAAGAGCAGACATTTTATGAGTTTCCTCTGTGCATGTTTTCTTTGGAAAAATGTATAAAGCAATGCATACAAACCTGAGGCTTCTTTGGACATGATCTCATAACGACAGCTATTGCAGCGCTACAGAAGGTGCAATCTGATGAAGATTACAGAAGCACAGTCAGGGCAGAATTAGCAGGAAGATGGTGAGCAAAGATTTACCTCATGTTCATTATGGTAATGGATGTAATATCCATGGAAATGCTGATGGGCTTTGCTTAGAGAGGAAGAACTGCAGGCAAAGAACAAATACACAAACCAGCATTATTTACCCACATTCCCAATCAGGCTCTTGCGAGCGTGTTAATCTTTCTACAGGGGGCCCATGAGAAACTTTGATTCCCTCGGCGTTCGGAGAAAATGACTAGCACATACCATGAATCAGAGGGGCTCATTTAGGAATGAAGAAACTATTACTCATCCTGCTCTGGCATGAATGAGCATCTGGCAGCATATTCTAAAATTCTGTGAAGACAACAGGAGGCAAAGGGAAAAAAAAAACCCCGAGCTCCAGTACACCTCTTGTCAGCTCAGCAGGCAGCATATGAGAATTGGAAGGAGGTAGCACAAAGACAGATCTGCTGAACTGAGCCTTTATGCGCTTGCTTTCTGCTTCCATCCATCTACTCTTTCCAGCTTTTTTTTTCGGTACAAGCTGGGGATCCTGACAGAATGCGTGAAGATAAATTCACCCGGTTAACGCTGCACTGGGTTGGTTCTGGAAGTTGCATTCCAGAAATTCACAGGCTGCAGGAGTTGAAGGAGACACCAGTTGATGCTCTGACCCCATTGAGCTGGAGCTGGTGGGGTCCTGAGATTAATTAGATTTGCTTATGTGTGTGCTTAGAGCCCTTATGGTATAGATAATGTACAGGAGAGCGAACGTGCTGTATTCCCAGGAACAGACACGGAACAGTAAGCATCACAATAATGAGGTGCTAATTAACATTTTTGTTGAGGTGTAACCCACATGTAGGTCAGTAGCTGTTGAAAAATGGAGCAGAGTTTCTCACAGTGGGGGCTGTAAAACCATGGGGTGGGAAACAACGGCTCATTTTATCCTTTAACGATTGGGTCCCATGACTGTTCACAGCTGCTGGGTTGTCCCCTCTCCTTCCTTACCCGTGTGCGGAGGTGAAAGGTAAACTGAGCAAACCATTGCACGTGCACATTGTTTTTTCTCCTACAGACGAATATCCAAAGCCAGCGTGACACTGATGGGAGGGGGGCAAGACACAGTGGGGCAAGACACTGTCCCATCCTGCTGTCCCGCAGGGACCACGCTCTGCAGCTCCCACCCTTCCTGAAACTCGGAAGATGCTGCGCTGCTGCTCCAGGATTTCTAGGCTCACCAGAAAGCGTGGGGTCGGGGCCACGTTAGCAGCATTGTGTCTATTTGATGTCTTTGTGAGAGGCAGCAGCGCTGGCAGCGCGGGGCGGGCGCTGGAATGTTCCGGGGCTGCAGGGACTTGCCTTGGCCGCAGGAATGCTCGCAAGACGCGGCACGTCGCCCTGGCCGCCGTCTGCAGTCATTGCCCTCCAGGTGCAGGCAGCTGCTGATGCCGCTCTCAGAGTTTAATGTGACATTTTTCTCATTATTATTATTTCTCGCTCGCCTTCTTTTCTCTCTGCTGTATTTTTTTTTTTTTTTTGTCTTTTTTTCCTGCTACTTTCCTACAGCCACTTGCCTATCATAACTCTCAGGCTTCCTGAAACGGGCATTCCTGCAGGCGAAAACATTTTGTCAAAACAACCCCGTATTTGTATTTTTTCTTGTTTCCTCGTTGTGGCAAAACCTTTTTTTACAAAGGAGTCCTTTTCTCCTGTTCTGTTCCCCTAGGTATTCTGTTGAATTGATTTCTCCTCTCATTTTACAGATGAGATATTCCAGGAACAATCGAACTAATATTAGTTCTGTCAAACTTAATCTAGGATACATTAATCTAGGATATAGGAGGGAATGAAATCCAGAAAACCTTGACTTCCTTTTTTTATCAGAGAGCCAATAAAGTAGACGGATGGTGACTGGCTGGTGAAATTTAAGCAACCAAGAACAGGAAAGATATTTTATTCAATAGTTGGGATAAAACTTAATTTTCCAGAGATTCCAAAGAGTGCAATCAAACAGGGCAGAGGAAAGAAGACTAACTGATTTTCTTCATATTTTTCAGAAGTAAATTAGCAGGTCTGGGGAGTTTTTTTAGGCTGTCTCTGTACTTACCACAGGCACATCTCTATTTCCTCTTCTAAAAAGCGACATTAAGTCAGGAGAGGTCTCACCTCTCGGAAGGTCAGGAGCTCACCCCTTCCCGAGGTGTCCGTAGCCCGGGCAGGGCTGGGTGGCCCAAGCACAGCTTCTGCTCAGCTGGGACAGAGCTGCTTCCACGGGGCCTCAGTGGGACTGTTTCAGATCTCTACCTTGGGTTGAGATGAACCACACCTTGCAAGGGCTGATTTCTCTCTTATCTCTCAAGGGAGCCCAAGGTGACTAGTTTAGATGCAGATGTTTAGAGAGATGAATCACATCCTCAAGGCCATGGAGAAAATAATGACAATTTGCAAGCCTGGGCCCAAATCTTTCTAATAATCTTGAATAATTTTACTATTTTACTGAATAGAATGATCAAATGTCTTTAAATAGCTTCATGCTTTACTGGTAGAAAATGAAGAGAAAGAAATTGTCTTCCAGAAAAACAAAACCCACCTTTTTTTCCCCCCCAAACCAGCATAGGCAATGGTGTTCCTTTCAGTATGTACTTTCTTTAGTTGACCTCTTTCTTTTCCAAATAAACACATAATTTACCTCTGTGTGCAGCCTCCAGAGCTCTTCATGCCTTCCTATGAGTGGAAATTTCAAAGAGATTACCAGATCAGACTCACTTTCAAACCATCTGGTTTCTGTACCTCATGTCAAGGTTTCCAAGCCACGGTGATGTTTCCCAAACCTTCAGTGCCTTGTTTCAAGTTCTTCTGTCCTTTGAAATGCACATGTTCAAGGGGGAAGTTCTTACCCAGAAAACTCTTCTCCCTGTATAAGTAGGTAATATAATGATGGTAGAAAGCTTCATTCTTCAGGAGACCAGCTTAAGTGTGTTGTCCCATGGGAACTAAAATCCATGGTGATAGACTGCCTCCTTCCACATCCCGTCTTAAAAGTAATTCCTGGTGGTGACAGGTCATTTAAAAACAGGGTAAGGAGAGTAGAAAATGAGGGTATGGAAGGTGATACTTTGTGAAATGGTCAGGATTGATTCAGTGCTTATCATTTTCTCTTTGTTTATTTCTTTGCTTGATGCCTATTACTGAATCACCCTGTAAGCACCCGGTGATCTCTCCGAGCAGGGACTATCCATTTTATTTTAGTGGAGCACTTTGCACAGAAAGGTCTAGCTCTCTGCCTGAGCGCTGCAGTGGCTGCCATCATAATAGCATAATATTACTGGAAGCAAGACGTATTTCTTGCGCATCCCCTTTGCAGAAAGGTATAAACCAAATATTGACTTCAAAGGATACATCTTTGTTCTAAATGTAATGCTCAAAAATGCTTTACAGTCAATTATTTGTAATTAGAATTAAAAGAGAAACCCCCTTCCCCAACCAACCTATAATTACAACTGATCCTTTCATGAAGTATAAATCCAGTAATTAAGTAGTTTCAAAAGTTTTAATTCACCGGGCAATTAAAAAGAAAAATGTTGGGTGTTGAGACAGAGAACAATGGGGCTGTGTGTCTGGGGTCTTAACTTATCAATGGAACTTTTAGCAGAAAGATTTTTCTATTGATCCTCATGGTTTTCAGAGGTAATCCTTCAGTGGGCAATCATTACCAGTTCTTAACGACTTCTCTCATAAGCCACCACTGAAATGGCGATCAATAGAAAGGAATTGACGGTCGGAGTTGTCCTGGCACTCGCTGGGGACCAGTCCCTGGATCTCTCCTCCCTCAAACAGCCTTGGACCCCCCACCTGGACCAGACCTTGGGTGTCTCTTCAACAGTGGGTGAGGAGTGAAATCCTGGTCCTCATCGCAAGGTCACGTCTAAGGGAAGGGTGGCAAAGCTCTCACTGGTGGGAAGGTTAACTAATGGGGCCTTCTCTTAACTAGATTTGGTCATGGTTACCAACGGTGATGTTTCAGTGCAGCTTGTTGAGTGGACAAGAGCTTTCTAAAACCGTGCCCTTGTTCTCATCTTCGTGACTTTTAAATAGTATGTGTTTAAAATAGAGATTGGGATGGTTCCTAGTAGCCATGCTGGGCATTTTGGTGCTTCCTTCTTATGTTGATCTATAGAATCCCATTTTTGGTTCATTTAGTCTTGTCTTTGATATGTTGATCCTTTGCACAAAGGGTATGGGAAGGAAGTATTGGTATGAGTTCCAGAAAAATAAATACTTTAAACTTTTTTCAGATAATTTTCTGTTTCTCAGCTGCTTAATGGAATTTGAAAATATGGTCAGAAAAACATATATTATTTTATAGACTTTTAAAGAAAATAGATATCTGTTCCTCAAGATATCTCTTGGCTGTGCAACAATTTTGAAATCCAGTAAAATTATTAGCTCGCTGTTTATGCTGAAAAGGCAGAGCTTGTAATAGGATTTATACACCCCATCTCTGCTTTTCTTTACATCCCACTGGCAAAAAATATGATCAGAGATTGTGAAAGCGTTGGGATGAAGTAAGTTTAAATAGTCTGTAGCAACTTTTTGGTTGTGGTGTTACTGTCGGAGAGCACCAAGGTGTTTGAAACGTTGGAGGAAGTAACAAAGAAAATGCATTTAAGATCAGCAAAGATAATACCATATACACAGCTGTAGAATGTCAATAAGATCTTGGACAAGTTTATCTAGCTGTTGATAGCAATAGGTGTCAACATATTTGGCTGTTTAAGTACGTAAAACATTAATTACTAATAATAACTTGCTGAGGAAAGAAGCTAAGGCCTGGCCAGAGCGTAGGAATGTCTGTTATGTCTCTGGCTGAGATTGTTTAACTACTGGAAAGATGGTTGCTCTACAGGGCTGTTACAAAGGCTAGCGTTTTATATGAAAACAAAAATACAAACAGTTACATTAAAAACAGATTACTGGATGCATTCTAGGATGAGTAATAAAGAAATTATTTATGGGGATGATCTAAGGGGGAATTGAGGGACATCAGCGGACAGCCACATAAAATAAATTTGTTGAAGCACTAAAACCTCAGACCAGCACAGAATTTATATTTTCAACAAGAACTGAGCTAGAATATGACAGAATTAGTGCATGTACAATGGAACAAGAATTGGAAGTAATTAATTATTATGGAAAAAATAGTGGTTGGGTAACACATTTTCATGCTTTCCAATATTAAATTATTACCTAGAAATATAATGGAAATAAAGGCAAAATAGTTAATTTGAGTGTGTAAATGAACTTTCTCTGTTGTTATTTAGTTCCATGATTTACGTTTTCCCTTCAGGATGATTATGCTTTAGCTGGGGCTAGGTACGAAGCCCAGTTACTGAAGTAGGACGTTCTAAGCTTAATATATGCTGTATTTCCATTAGACAATTTCGGTCCCTCTTCATGCCCTCTTCCCAGTAAGCACATAACAAAACCCAAGAGATGCCTCTAATCCAAGCTCCCACGAGGTATTATATTCACGTTTGGACACATCGTTAGGATGGAGTCAGAATGGAAACTGTAGGTCTTAATCCTCTCTCCCAGCCTGTGAAGGAAGGAGGAGGAAGAGAGTTATTGAAACGTATGTATTTTGAATTCAGGACTTAAATTTATTCGCTTCATTGCAGAAGGGGGGCCTATTTCTTTCTAGATATTTATTGGTCTTTGGTAATACCTTCTTTAAATCCCTTGGCAGCTGCATTAATAGAAGGTATAAGGTGGATCCATAAGGTTCACAGATTTTTTCTGTCTATGTTATGGGTATTTTTCGTTTGGCTTCATGGTTGGTGATGCCACACTGTGTGTTCCTGCTGCCCTGGCTGGGCTGCAGCCTCCTGTGTTCCTGGTGTTGTGGTGAGTTGAGGTGTCACCCAATGGAACGCACCAGGGAAGGCTCAGCTGCATTTCAGCATTGTCAGTGTAGAAATGTACCTAGAGAAGTGAAGGTATTTGCCACAGAAATGTCAAAAATCAAACCCCTTTTAACATCCAGTGGTAACAACTCCATCAGGAGTCAGGACACTGCGCCAGTAGGAGAAGGAACCCAGTGGCTTCACAGTCTTCTTCAGGGTCCTTGTCCATCCATGACATCTTCAAAGATGGTGACAGATGCCATGTCTGAAAAAATGCATGAATGGAGAGAGAGAACAGAGCTGTGTGGTGTTTGCATTTTAACCACCTGATGGAAACACCTGACTTTGACTTTTTACTTGGTTCAATCACAGATCATGTCTGATAAGCCAAATTTAAGGATATGCGAGTGTGTGGCCGCGGAGGAGGAGCTGTAATTTTTCTCCTCTGAGATCATGGTCATGCACTTCTCTGCAGGCACAACAGTAAAAAAATACTGATTTTTTTTCTTGCAGTTTCAGTGTCATTCAAGGTATTATTTTTAGATGCCCCTTCAACCAGAAAGAACCATAGGGAGTTACCTCAATGATAACTACGTATTTTTTCCAGAACAGGGAATATCCGTGTGCCTCCAATACCTACAGCGCGTTACCCTTCTCCGAGTGTGAGAGCAGCATTAGAATCATTCGGAATCTTATTTTCAGGGGCACGGAACAGTCCAGGCTTCTGGCAGCTTCTAATGGAGCTGCACATTCTCAGCATATTTGAAAATTAGGACGTACTTGCTTTCCTGCCTGGTCTGCACACGACTGTTTAAAATACAGATGTTTGGTGCTTCCTGACTCTGCTCTCGCTAAAACTTCTCATAA
>JAHREE010134670.1:0-14116 GCA_033628505.1 Tringa tobata | reverse complement strand
GTCCAGGCTGGAGAAGGGGTTGCGGCGGGCGGGCGCGGAGGGGGCCGGCGGGGCCGCGCCGCAGGGCAGAGGAGCGGCGGCGGCGGGTTCGCTCCTCCGCAGCCGTTTTCGCTTCAGCCGTAGAGTCGCCGGCGGCTTCTTGAAGCCGGGCGAGTATCCCGGCAGGGCGGAGGCGGCCATGGCCAGGCGGGAGCTGCTGTCCCGGCTTGGCGCGAAGAGGGGTGAGCTCCGCCCCTGGGCGGCGCTGAGGGAGGGAAGGCGGCGGGCGCCATTTCCTCCAGCCCCCGGAGGGCGGGGGGAACCTGAGGAAACGCCTGCCGGCTCCTGGGGCCAGCCCGATCCTGGCTCCTCCAGCCCTGTTTAAAAACTACAAATTAGAAGGCTGCCAAGAAATCGCTCTGGTGGAAGCTGGCTACGAGTTCGCGGGCACCTGTTTGAAAATGCTCCTCCCTCCTCAAAATGCGTGAGGGGGAACTCAGAAGCGCTTTCGGTGAGATTACTGCTGGAAAAGGGATTCTGCAGGAAAAGGAGATCCAACAACCCACCTAAACTAGTAAATAAAAAAAAATATATATTCTTTTTAAAAAAATAAGCATTACTGCCGAAAAACATAAATGGATTTCTGAATCTATTCTGAAACCAGGTGGAATAGATTTCTCCAGCCAGGGATCAAAGAAATCACCAAGCAGTTGCACCAGCACAAAAATAATCTGTGGAGACACCAGAACAGGGTTACAGTTGGATCACCCGCATGCCATCATCTGGCTGTGAACCCCCTTGTTGAAGCACACATAAATCTAAAGGCAGCATTACTAAAGAGCACTAGAAAATGCCGAGGCATCTCAGCCCTAATAAGGCAGCCTGACAGTAGAGATTTCCTTCACAACCTGATCCAGCTGAAAGACTATGCCCACTGCAGCAATTGCTGTGCTTAGCCCATTGTACACAGCCTTCAAAAGGCATTTATAGATGTCAATAGAGATGGTACCCCTAACTACAAAAGATCCAGTAAAATAAAAACTATAAAGATGTTTCTTCTGCCATTTTGTCAGTGGTTGTTCCTGTTTTATTAAACCTTACTTTTAAGCTTGTTTCCTCTGATCTACTTTGTTTTGCAAACTTTTAAGCTAAAATGAACAACTTCAGGAAAAAAATAAGCAATTGGGTACAGAGCTCCAGAATAAATGTCAAAGTAACATGCTTTAGCCTAGGTGTGTGTACGCTTGTGTGTGAAAGCATCGCTTACTTTCAAGGCTGCATTACATCACACTTGCAGTAAAACAAGATGTTCTCATGCTTTTATACGCTTTCCTTGCATCATTTATCAAGAACCGACTACAAATCCACTGAATGACAACAGCTAGATTAATCATGGTTCTAGATAATCTATTTTCACTCAAATGTTCCAGCTTCGTACACTGGTTTAAAGCGCACACTGTTTCAGCCATCCACAGGGTGAAAATGAACAGCACAGCTGAACAGAAAAAATATTTTTGCTCTCAAATACGAGCAAGTAGGAAGACACATGCTTTGAAGAAAGAAAGACAGCAGTTCCTTCCCAACTGCATGGTAATGGCGGATGTTGGATAAACAGATTTGAACTCTGCTAGGCATAGGACTGAGGTTAAAAGAGGGGAAGTGAAAGTGCACAGCACAGGAGCGTCTTCCTGGAAAGATATCAAAGATAACATTACAGTAACAAGATACATCAAGTGCCTCAAACATCTGAATGACATGATTTAGATTTACTAGGTTTACCGCCTGGTTGCCAAACAGTTGTGGGGGGAACTCTTACCGTCAGTATCGTATCCTTCCCCTCTAGCATCCTTGCCAATTCTGATTTCAATTAATTATCAATGTGGATTAAAGACTAAGCATACTGCTGAGAGTGCTCAGTCTCAATGCAGTCAAAAGCAAAAGGTAAATATAAAGGTGCCTATTGGTAGATGCTGGAGAAGGAAGGAATAATAAAAACACCAGGTATTTTTTTCCCCTTTAATTTCTTATGGTTGAAACACAACAGAAACTGAGTTTGCCTGTAGATGTTACTGACATTTGTAATTGGGACAGGGCAGGTAAGATTTGTGTGTCAAGACTGCCTCTTTAGAAGTTGCTGATGGGAACATTCTGCTCAACTGAATCCAAAAAAAACATGAAGTCACAGGACCTTCACAGACCATTTGTGTTGAAGTACAAAAGATGTTTAAATTCTGGTTACAGAATTATTTGAAATTGTACGCTAATTTACTTCTCAAATACATTACATTTCTTTATCTTCCACAGCCTTAGAAATCAGGAAATTGCATGTCAGAACTGAATGACTTGTCTTTTTCTTGCTTGATTCTTCTGAACGATTTCCATAGAAACTTTGGCTTCATACAATGGGATCGGTTCATCCAGCTGAGGCCTAAAATGGAACAATATATCAGAAATGTCTGGTGAGCATGCTCAGATCAACAGAAATATTGCAGAAGTACTGCTATAGACTTTACTTTCACTATGTAAACGTTGCTCCTTAAACAAAATAAAAGTTTTATAGCTTTGCTTGGATTCACAGAAGAAGGGAAGAGCCCTAAAGCAAACAGGAAACAGAAGTTAATTAAACTATATCCTTCTTACAGGGAAAAAAAAAAAAAAGGCGGTGGTGGTGAGGCATTAAGAGAAAGAATTTTCCATTCCCACCTCACTATGGGAATCTTCATATCTAGTGAAGCTGTCAGCTGTCACTCAGAGGCGTATTAGACAGATGTATTGTCTTCTACAGCCAACACTATTTCTCAATCAATCAGACACACTGCTGAGCAGCCAGATACATGCTCTTCCTCCGCCAAGAAAAAAAATTACATGCTGCCTCTGTTAAATTTTGACATGGTATATGCCACAGGAAAATTGTTGGATTTACCAAATTTTGTTGTGCTTAACCTGCTATACTACAAACAGAAATAGTCCATAAACTGTTCCATATAAACTATGTCAGGCATCTTTTCCCAAGCATCCCAATATAAATTTGCAGTACAGTCTAGGCAGATTTTCTACTTCTAAAGCTGAATTGAGAAAAAAAAATAAAATATCACATCTCTCACCTGAAAATGTTACTTGATAATTTCTCCATTATATCTTCTAAGATGGGTATCTAAGAGGACTGTCAAGGTAACAACATACCTACAAATAAACCTTTCTGTAATCATATTTGTTGGCAAGCACCCTACCCTGTATTGATACAAAACCAGCAAGATCACAGTAAAATGAAAATTAACCTTTGTTCCAATCTTTAGATCAGATTTATGCACTTGTTTATATATCAGAAACCTCCTTTCCTGAAACAGTATGCAGAAATAAAACATGGAAAATAGAATTTTGAAAAATAAAGCAAGAAGATGGACAAACGCAGTCTGCACTATTACGAGATTCATCAATCAGAATGGCAATTGCATTTTTTTTGGTGCAGAATGAACGTGACAAACTTTGGTACCAGTTAACTATCCCTACCTTTCATACAGACATCTGAGGTAAAAATCAAAATACAGCTGGGAACATAGAGTCTGTAAATTCTTGTAGCACCACTGTAAGGGATCTTGAGTTAATGACTAACAGTCATGACAGTGCAACAGATGATAGTGTATTTAGTCTTTATATGAAACACAAAAAAAAAAGTTCCTTCATTTTAAGAGCAATCTAGTTAATATTTGAGGCTCAAGCCATTTTGAAAAGCAATCACCTCGCACATTCTTCAGATGGCATTAATGCCATATGCTCAAGAATTTCATAAAATATACAGATTTAAAAAAAAGCACAGATTTTTCATTTCAACTTTAAAGCCTGTTGTGACAAATTGTGCTGTTGTTATTAAAGATACCCCAGGAGGTAACAGAAGAAATCTTACTGTTTAGTCAGCTTACTTTTTATATGTGGATGTTTACTCAGTAAGCATTCAACAAAAATACCAAAACATAAAACGATTCATGATAACCTGCATCCCAGAAATATTTCCTTAGTGTGCCTGACGTTGCCTAATCTACTTTGCAGTTTAGTGGAGGAGGGGAGGACTTCCTTGCAGTACAGTTAGTCGTTTCACAGATATAATGACTTAATCCTCACCTGCCTCTGCTGTTGTGCTAAACTGCAAAAGTGATTCAGCAGATCTCATAATCTGCAGTGCAGCAGAGAACAGGGAGGGCCCTTAAAGCCATAAACTGACAAACCTTCCACTGCTTGAAGTGATCCACTGAGAACTGTCACGCTAGTAGAAAGCTCAGGGTCCAGCTGCTTAAGACCAAACGTAGGTAATGCAAATGGAGGTGGCATTCCTCTTCCCACACCCACATCTTTGCTCAATAATTTTTAATGTACATAGCATTGCAAATGAAAAAAAGGTTATGAAGCCAAAATATTTCAGATTTTACATTTAAACTGACTGGCTTAAGATGTACAGATCATGCATCTACTGCCCAAAAGAATAACATTTTTTTTTTCCAAAATATCATACACATAATATAAAAACTTAGAGAATCAGATCTTCAATTAACTGGTTCAATCTTGAACCAAAATATTGCATTTTCTCCAGTTGGTGTGTTTTCTATTTCAGCACTGCTTTTAATGAAGCGTGTTGAGACCTTTATTTAGAAGGAAGGCAGGGATTAGCTCAAAATATGAGTATGTGTTTTATTTTAGTTACACTGTATGCTTAGCTGTGCTGACCTTTAAGCCTGTCATTGCATGACTGAGTAGAACAGAATCTCTTCGTTGTTTTCTCGGGTATATTTCTGTCCGCTCATATTAGCATTCGGTATTCAAAATGGCCATCAAAAGGATATAGAGGTACTTCCCTTGCTGTACGTTGGACAAGTTCCATATCTCATCATTCAGAAAGGAGACTGTGGCACCTTTAAGAAACAAGGAATGGCTATCTGGAGGATCCAGCTTAAACAAAATGAAGAAAAATTATATTTAGTTCTATTTTTCTGGAAAAAAAATAAATAAAGGTTAAATGGTTATTTTATATTGATGGGTTAAAAACCAAACCAAACCCCACCCTTGCCCATTCTTAAAATTCAGCAAACTTGTAACATTCACAGCTTTAAATGACACTTTTCTGTCTTCTCAAACAGTTTTAATACCCTGAGCCAAACAAAATCAGTCCTTTAAAATTTGTCAATATAGCCAAGCTATTAAAAAAACTTAATATCATCTTAGAGAAGACAGCCCCAGAATTGCCCAAAGGAAAATAAAAATATTTTTTATTAATGCTGTATATTTCCCACATTCTGGATGTGAAAGTTTTCTGAACTGAAAACTGATGTTATTTTACAGTGGGGAACCATTCAGCCATGACAGAAGCTCACAGACACACCCGTATCTATACTGTGGTACAAACTAACTTACTGACACAGTATTTTTACCTGGAGATTTTTTTCTGTTGTTATCCAGTGTCCCCCAACACCAAGAAGAGTAATGATATCATGCTTGTGAGGCAGCAACTGTGATTTTGAAGCTGATTCATCTTCAGCACTATATAATTTCACTAGGGATGGGGAGGGGGGGGGGAGAACAAATCCATTCAAGCTCAGAATTCTGTTCAAAAAGAGATGTCCATCTCTTCCTGTATGGAAAGCCACCTATCTTGGGATTCTTTATAGTCCTATTTCTTCAAATACAAACGAGTTGCAATACACACATATCAATACACACAATGAAAGATGGCTGGCTGGAACAGCACTACAATTAAATTAAGCTGTTGGTCGCATGAGAATATCTGAGAAAGTAGAAGATGTAGGAAATTGAATATAAATTTCTTTTAACACATTTCAGTGGAACTTTAAGAAGTTCTTCAATTATTTCAGCTAAAAATACTAACTTCGGACTTTTCAACTATTATGATTATTTTAGAATACAGGTTGACAGTACTGGCAACTATGGCATAATTTTTTGTTAAAATAAGGTAAATAATGTCACAGCCCTAGTCTTTGAACACATTTTTTTCTTTTTGGTTTTAAATAGAGGAAAATTTCAAACAAATTTAGTGGATGACTAGCAGTATTAAATGCTTCCACTAGAGGGTGATATGAGGAGATCTTAAAGAGATCTTCCTTAAGGGAGACCTACTGAGTAAAGATACATACATAAAATTGCCTGGGAACAAACAACTAAATTTAATCGTTCGAGGTGATGCAAGCTCCACCTATATTGCTTGGAAATAATTTAATAAAAACCACAAGCAAACAACCAAAACACAACTCCCTACTGGTGCTCCGAAGACCAGATTTTCATCAGTTACATACCTCCAGCATCTATAACAATATCCACTCCCAGGCCACCCGTTTCTTCCAAGCAGCTTTCTGCCACATCTATCTTTCCATTGGACACATCTATGACTCGAGCTAGAAAGAGCAGTACATTTGGTCAATTACAGTAAAAATGCAGAGTTTAGATTCAGAGCAGAACAGAACGTTTCTGAGTATTACAAGTTTGCAGCCAAGTCAAAAAAACCTATCCAATAGTATTTTCATTTTCCAATACAGTGCAAGATCAACAACAAAACTTTGTATTGGCTTAATGGAGCATTAAAACTCAGAAGTCTGTCTAGGCCAAAAAGGATAAAGTATGCTCCTATAAGAATTAAAAATCCTTCTGTAAGTTCATTCTTTGCTTTTCTTCTTTTCCAAAGTGACTTCAAAAAATATCAAGTTCTGGAGTAACTAACCATGTTATTGAAGCAAAAGTGAGTGGCGAAAGGAGGCACCTTATTTCACGTCTCCCAACTTTCAAATTATCTATTAAATAACTACAGCAGTAACGTTTTGGGAGAGTTTTCCAAGTACAGCTTTCTTCTCTTGCTCTACATAAAAACCACCAGTTCCTGCCAGTCCCTTGCAGAGCCCTTCGCTCGCTTCCACATCACAGTGGGAAACAAAAACCTCTTCTCCCCAGCACCGAGCCCTGTCTCCCAGTGCAAGTCAGAAGTAAACGTGTAAAAATGCATTAAATTCAGTCTCAAGGCACTGACTTGACTTTTCTTATGATTCCAGCAAGTCTTAGAATCTTATTATATCCGTCTTTTCTGTAAAATAATGCTTAGTAACATTGTTACTTATCGCACAGAACGGATAAACATTAATATATTATGTTCTGCATGATGTTTTTAACCACTAAATGGCTCTCTGGGTCATTAAATAAATATTTAGATGGAAGTATTTACATTTCCTCTTGAAAATGTATTAGTGACTTTCAGTTCACAAATATTTCTTTTCATATATCTGTGACACCATATTTATAGATGGTTATAAACCACAGAATCATGAATAACTAGGGCAGAGAAGCAGCACGTAAGGTTTGTAGTTTTCTTTCATAATTATGATGTAGAATAAACATTTGGAAACTAAACAGGCCAAAGGCTTATCAGCAAAATGATAACTGAAGTCATGTCAAATAAATTTGGAGGCGCATTTTCAAATCATAATGGATTAAACTCAAATTCACAATGTGTACTTACCCACTAAAGGCTGCCTTATACCTTCTTGAATTTAAGCATGGGGGTGGGAAGAAAAGAGAGAAGAAAAATTGCAAGAAAATGGTCATTAAGAAGAATATTAACAAATACTCAGTTAACACTTTGGGTTTTGTGGTTTTGGTTTGTTTTTTTTTTTTTTCCTTCCAATCAAATCATAAGATCCATTCAAACTCTTAGGTCAATCATTCAGTTTCTCCACTGAAGTCAAATTATCTGGCTAAAGATACAGAGTCATAATTTAATAATGATAGTCATATTCCCTGTATGTAAATAAAACTCCATAGTATCCTTTTCTTATTGGTTTCTTCAGTCAAGAAGTTAAGAGGTTTTTTTCTGAACATGGCAATTTGACAGGGTATAAAGTGTCTGCAAATAGTTTCCTTTTTTGTGAATAATGCTGATTTAGGAGACTCAAAGCCTGACTATCAAAAAAAAAAAGGCAATAGTTTAGTCAGTTTGACTTTTTTCTGATTTCTGTTTAGCAAAATTTCCAGTTTTGTTACTTAACTCAATACAAGAGTTCAAAAGGTACTCATCAAAATCCAGTTCAATTTCCTTCCAAGCAAAATGCTGTAACAATCTCTCCACTGTGGAAAAGGCTGAGCAACAAATGATAATATCATTTTCTATAATTGTTTGTCATTTATACAAAATTTCTCACAAGACATTTGTAAATTAGTTTTGTTTCTTCTTTGACTTGCACAACTTCTTAAGTAACAATATTCTGAGTGGTAAAAAGGTTTCAGTTTCTTCTTTCACTGGTGGTGAGAAGTAGAAATACCAAGATTTCTACAACTTGCTACCAGATTTTATTCTCACCCAGCAGTTCAGCTACAGAGTTTAAAAACTGTCACACAAAAGATATGCTACTTGGTATATTGCACATGCTAAAGAGACCCATGAAATCACTGATGAGTTCTTACCAGAAACACATCCACTGAAAGCTCAGTATTCGTTTAAAAAAAATAAATAAAAATCTAACAACTGATTGAACAAAAAAACAGAAACAGGGTAACCTAGGAAACAGAAGAAATATATATATTTGTGTATATATATTTTTTATTCTGTTCTCTATAGAAACTCATTTTTTATGTAGTATTCTGTCTTTAGTCTGAAACATAGGCATTAAAATTTGAAAATCTGTTATAGTCCCCTCCTTCGTACTATTATTATCTTTAGTCCAGAGATTACTGAAGACATGCAGAGACCCTGTCTTGTTGAACTAAATATGAATCCTTAAACATTAACAGGAACTACTTCTTCAAGCACTGGAATCATATTTATTTAAAAAAAACACAAACCATGAATAAAATAAACCAACCAAACAGAAAAACCTCAAAACACAAAAACAGTGGCTTTTTGCTTTCACACTCAAACTGGTTCTCTTTATAATTCTGTACCCAGGTTATATTTGTTTATTTGAAGCAAAACTGCTAAACGAACTCCTATTGTTGTAAAACAAGCATATACACGAGCAATAGAGGCAATGGCCTTTTCACTGTAAGAGATGGTTATTTCAGCCATTTTATAAAGCAACTACTTATGCTATACACTGATAGCACAAACTGCTCCTCATTGACAACTGATAGACTGTTGCTAAAAACTAAAACAAAAAATACACTAAACAAGCACAAAACTGACAAAGCCTCCACCCACAGACACTGGAAGCCCGCTTAGCTAGCTACGCTTGTGTTTCTCAGAGCATTTTTTTAATATTAACATTCATATAACTTAAAAACACCAGCAAAAAGGACGCCAAGCAACCCAAAGTCATATTCATATGTGCTAACAGGACTATGATAATAAAATTAATTGCGAAGTCCTTTCTTAGCTAATAAAGTTTTCACATCATTAGCAAAATATACCCATAAAATATTACAAAGCAAAGTTTTAGGTCTTTTGTATTTACTCTTTCACCCTCTTACAGTTGGTATAACAAACTTCTACATTCAACAGCATTCACAAAAGTGCTTTGTGTTCTGTCTGTGATGTCTACTATTACAGTAAAAAAAGAATTCTGAAATAAGGAAAAAATATCTTTTTTTGTGAAGTTGTAAAAAAAATAGGGGTAATATAAAAATCTAGAGAAGTAAGTCTGCCAGGTCTGAGAAGGAATGATTACATTTCCACCACAAAACTTTGCAGTTCCCTGTTGAAGATCATTAAGGTCAGGAAAAAAAAAAAAAAAAAGGTCTTTCTCCTTTCTCCCTGCTCTTGTGTAATAACCTCTGCACGGCACTCCACTTCCTGCTGCATTATCAGCACTCCAAAGCCACTACTGGAAGAGCTAAATGCTCACTTGGTAGGCTGGAAGTGAATCACTCCCCAACACTGCAGATGTGTGTGAACGTGCAGCCCCAGAATGCACATGCACACTATGTTGTCTCTGTGCTTCCACTGCCAGTTCTGTTCTCGGGAGCCAGAAAGGAATTAAAATTGACAAGAACTCTGTTCTCTCTGTGTCTAAAGAGCAGCCCTCTGTCTTATTTCATCCCTCTACTAGCTTACTATTCTTGAGCCAGCAGGGAGAACACAAGGACAATACTATGTGCACCTGCAATTCAGCAATGCCTGATTTTAGCGAATCACTAAGATCAAGAGAGGAGATTTGAAAACTGCTCAGATTCTCCATTTGGAAAGTCAAGACTGCTAACAATATTACTATGCAAAACAACAAAGGAGAAGGGAGTCAGAGTCAGGGACAGTTAACCTTGACATTATCATTTTAATCGGATCTCATCTTAATCCATGTATATTTTGATTGATGTGACTGTAATACACCTATCTCTGTGCTTTCCCCACAGAGATATTCTTACAAGAGACAGCTACTCTTACTTCTTCGAATGACAACAGAAATCATACACTGAAAAAAACCTTGGTTATTATATTGGGGCAGTCTTGGCATTTTGAGGAGGAAGTATCAGACGCTAGTTTTAACCTTTTGTTAAGCAAAAGGTTACTGTACACTGTACGACAAAGTTCATGGACTGCAATCAAATTGGACTTTGCAATACCATTTTAAAACTGTCTGAATAAAGAAATATTCTACTTTCCTCCACTCTGCAGCATTGAAATAAGAAAGTCTCATCAGGAAAGAATGCTAGTAGCTTTTACATAAGAGCTTTTTCCCAGGCTCCAAATAGCACTGTTATTTTGAGGGAAAACCCCCAAAAACTTAAGTATCAAAGAAAAGAAAAGAAAGAAGTCATAGATGAATCCAAGTATTATGTCTAATGTAAATCCTATTTCAAAAATAGGAAAATGCAGAGCCTTTGAGTGTCCAGCTACAGTTATGACAGTACTTGCAACTGAGCTGCCACACAGCTTGATAAAATACTACTAGAAGTAATTTGAATCTGATTAATTCTGTATCTCTATCTGAACTCTGGCTCAGGTACCTAGATTACACACTGTGATACTGGTGATTCAATAATGCTTTCTTCTTGTTCACAAGCAACAATTTTAGAAGACGAAAAGACTTCTTGAATAGTTAGGCCAAAAGCCCGCACTCAAGTACTATTGTGTGAGATGGAAAGTACTGAGAGACAGTCATTGCAATTTAAACGAAGAATAAGAAGATCATGAAATACACCTAGACCAGAAATTAAATACCTATGGAGTACAGAATAAGTTTTAAAATTATTTAATTAGACTATTTATAAAATTGTGTTTCAGTTTTCAGATACTGAAATAAGTTTTCAGACTAAAAAGGAAAAAAAAATAATTTGAGACATTCTTTAGTGTAAACTTTAACACTGAAGAATATAACTTACCCACAGGAAGTCTAAGCCTCTCCAGGTACTGCTTATCTTCAAGACTGTATGCAGTAGAGATTACTTTAGCTCCTCTGTGTTGTGCTAACTGTATAGCTATTGTACCGAATGGCTGTAGAAGCGAAAAACGTAGGTGAATTTATTTACACCAACAATTTGATGCAGTTTAAAAAAGGATTATATTGCAAAGGACATTCAGGAGGAGTCAGGAGAGTATCCAGAAATGAGCTTCTTCAATACAACACATCTGAACGTTCACAGATCTGCTTCCGTTCTAAGTGGGGCCACAAAAATCTTTTCATTAACTGGGAAGCTCTGAAAAAACTTTCAGGAGTTAACTAGTTCTCATCCTTTTCAAGAAAATTAATACAAGTACTGTAACTGCAATTGCAACTTGTAGCTTTGGGCCTGCTTGCTTGTTGAAGGAAGAAGCACTACCAAGGAAAAAGCCCCAGCCACATTTACATTAACAAATCTTGGCTGAGGCAAGCTCCACACCTTCATTAGCAATAAAGATTGCAGTAATGCAAATGAAATTATTTATATCTAAGAGAAATTAAAAAGCAGTGGTGGGAAAGGAGTAAAAAAAAAAAAAAAAAAAAAAAAAAATCAAGGCACTTTCCTCCAGTTATACCTGAGGGCTTCAGGTAAAACTATGTCAGTGTACAACACCAGAAGAGAACTACCTCTCTTCACTACCCACACAACGTGTAAAGGATTGTACTCTTGGCTCAGAATCTTACATAGGAGAGCCTTTCCTATTAATCCATTAAGTTAATGGCACTGCCAGGAGTAAAATACAGGGCTTGATAAGTTTAGTATGTTGTAAGAAATCCAATTGTTCTGGTGATAAGACAGATATTTATGGCAGAGGTAATCTTTCTGTTCTGAAATCATTGGTACTGCACAGTTGTTACCTACACTTGCTCCATCCATTACAAGGACTGTTTTTCCAGGAGAGACATGGGAAAGGTAGTGTAGAGCTGTGTATGCTCGGACACCATCACGAACGGTCCCGGCTGCTTCAACCCAACAAACTTTTTCTGGTTTGCGAACTAAGTTTGGGGAAAACAAACAAACAAAAAAACAGATGGGGGAAAAAGGTAGCAAGTCCCTGACATTTCACTCAGGATTATTTTTTAGACTTCATCAATTTCTAAAACATGAAAGAAAATTATACAAGTCAAATCACCTATAGGTATAATTATGATGTCCTTCACAAAGGCAGTATTTCAATGTTGTGGCTCATGGCAGTATTAGGTCAGCCACATGGAATCAAAGTGGAAAAGGCAATTGTTATTCCAAGAATAATCAGTTGGCTCCTGCAGCACTCTTGTGAGCAAGTTCAAATAGAAATACAATATTTAAACAGGAAAATATTTAAACGGAAATGATTTGAGGAAATCTCTTCTTTTCATTAAGATAATTCCAACACAGAGAACATACAATGCTAGTTCCAACCCATGAGTTCCTAATTCTCTTCCTCTATAGGTTAGAATCTTCTACTTCATAATCCATTGGTATAAACAGCTTGTGGAGTTTATAAACACATTTTAAGACAGATCAAGGTCAAGATAACATTATTTGTCATCTCTGTTTTCTGTTGTCTCTATCTACAAGATGCTGAAGAGTTTTCCCATTCTATCCACACACTTAAAAGCCTGGGGAGGTAACGTTAATGAAGTACTCTGTTAACTAGAAATCACAAGTTCAAACACCACGTTTAATGTAAGCAATTTACATGATCTAGCAGAGACCTTGTTACTAAACTAGAAAATCATCATAGCTTAGCTGAGCCTAGCATAGAACTGAACTAAGTAAGCACAATCCTCTTGAGGCACACTAGAAAGGAGAACTGGAAAAGTACTCGAAAAGTTTGGTCTGTCCCTTCCTATATAGCATAGGAATCAAGAGTTTAACCTGAATCACTGAAGCTATAAAACAACATAAACAATGTGGGGTCGTTTATCAGTGTGCTGGAAAAGAATTCCAGGGATTATCATCAGCCTCATCACTTCCTGTGCCAGTTCATACTACTTAGCACAAAGCAAGCTACTGAAGGTAATACAAAGTCAGAAATATTTTCTGCCTATAGTTACTGTAAGTAGCGATAGGTAACATGACTTCTAGATTTCATTTTGCCTTATTTGTACTTTTAAATGTTAGAAGGAATAAACCTTACTTTTTCATCTCCATGAGGCTATGACTTATTTTGCAAAAAACTATCACAGCTAGTCAGGAAGATTGCATCTTTGAACAAGTCAACATCAATAATACTGTTTACCTTTCATGTATATTTAAAAAAAAACAAACACAGAAGATATTTCACAGTATTTTACACAATAAAGTAGGGATTTGGTTTTGGTATAGACAAATTTAAAGGAGTCATGCAGGTTGAATTCATGGACAATCACAGAAACAATACAAACTCATTTGAGCAAAAGAGTAGCTTGCTTAAAGTAACAGAACAAACTTGGGAGAAGCACAGAGATTCCCAAATTTAGTATTCTACACATGAAAGCACTCCATGCCCAGAATGGGGGAACTGGAAACTAACAATAATTTAAATGAATGTTTCAATACTACTTTTTCCGCAATCTTCATGCCCTGAAAATTCCTCTCTCTAGCTTCCAGTCTACTAATTTTATTCCATCTGTTAGTCAAGTCACAAGTGATATTCCTGGACTGAGTTAAAGTGAGGAAAAAAGCAAATTTCTCCTCATTTAATTTGTGACATTTGAGGTGAGGAAAAAAGTAGAAAGACGATGAACCAACAAAAAGGGAAATTAGAAGGGAAAAAAAGGAAAAGAGTCAGCTTGTGTGGTTTAGGCAAAAC
>JAHREE010134620.1:0-19536 GCA_033628505.1 Tringa tobata | reverse complement strand
GCCCCACAGAGAGAAGGGGACTGGGCTGTTCTCACCCACCTGTGACAGAGAAGTTCCCTTCCAAGGGGCCCTCACCAAGAACGGTTCCTGGGCAAACACCAGGAGTAGAAGGCAACATGGGTTTCGAGGATCCTTGGGATTCTGTTGGTGTTCCCTGAGGCTCACAGCTCAGTGGTGTGAGCTTGGGTGTTGCCAGGGCAGGTGGTCCCAAGGGAATCTGTTGGCCTGGGGGCATCAGGCTGTTCAGGGGTGTTGGGCTGGGAAGGAGCAGATGCCCTGTGGAGGGCCTGGGGGCATGATGTGTGGTTGGTCATGGGAGGGAGGGCACTGGAGTGGGAGGAGATTCCAAGGTCTCTGGGATGATGAATTGCCCAGTAGGGCTAGAGTTGCACATCCCCAGCCTTTACAGGTTGTGGGGGGAACAGGGACCCCCACACTGACCAAGGGACAGCCTGGGAGAGCTCCCATGGTGGTGCCTGTGACTCAGCCTGGGCAGGGGGACCTCCAGACCTGCAGTCTGGGGCTGGGTGCTCTCCTGACCTGTCCCATGTTGGTGTTTGAAGGGGCTGCGGAGTTGAGGCTGGAGGATGGCGGTGGTCGCTGCGCTGGGAGAGTGGAGGTGAAACAGCAGGGCCAGTGGGGGACTGTGTGTGGTGTCCTCTGGGACATGGATGATACTGCAGTGGTTTGTAAGCAGCTGGGCTGCGGGTCTGCCCTTGGAGCTCCTAAGTACGGACACTTTGGGCCAGGATCTGGCCCCATTTGGATGGTTGGTGTTCAATGTCGTGGCACCGAGTCAGCCCTGTCTGATTGCACAAACACAGAATGGATTCTACAATACTGTAATCATGGTGATGATGCTGGAGTGAAATGTTCAGGTATGGTGCCAGCCCCTTCCCCACCTTTGTGACCGGGATGGGGGAAGGGACCTGGCTGTGCCCTCAGGGAAACAAGGGATTACTGGAGAAGGGTCTGGTGCAGCTGGTCCCACTGCTGAGCTGGGATGGTCCCTGCTGGATCCCCAGTCCCTGAGGAAAGCCCAGGGGGAACCCCCCACTGCCTGACCCCCGATGCAGCTCAGCCCACCCTCTGCCAGTTCCTGGGGTAGGAGATGAAAGCCCACCCTGTGTTGCAGTCTTGCAGGGAGAGGTTGGGGAGGGCCTTTGTTTACCCGGAAAGGTGGGGGCTTCCCCATCACCCATCCCCTGAACCCCCAAATGAGATGGGGATCAGGCCCAGGGTGTCCTGGCCCCCCACCTCTCCCAGGCCTGATGCTGCCCTGTCTGTGTCCCTGCCATGCAGATCCCACCCAGAGCCATGCGACTGGCAGTGGGAGAGTCTCCTTGCCCGTCATCCTCTCCATCGTCCTGGGAGCCCTTCTCTGCCTGCTCCTGGCCCTCCTGGCTTGGCTAGTGCGAAGCGCCAGGGCTGGGCGCAGAGGTGGGTCCCTTCCCAGGGGAAGATGCCTCCTGGCAAGGGCAGGGGTGCCCTGAGGTGTCCGGGAGTGGTACAGGCAGAGCTGAGGGGACAGGAGTGTCAGCTCTCTGGGGGATCCCATCCTCTCTGTAGCCATCCCTGGGCGAGCCCTGCCTCTGTCCGCAGGCTCTGAGAGAGCTCAGGAGCCCTTCCCGGAGGCCATGTACAAGGAAATCGGCTACAGCCCAGCATGGGAGAAGCAGGCAAGGTTCAGCGGCTCAGGTTGGTGTGCGTCCCTCATGGAGGACACCTCTACAGTGCTCTTTGCCCTGGCTCCCACCCAGGGTTGGTCACTGCATCGCCCTGGCCCAAGGTCCGTGTGGTGCTGGGGCTGTGGGGTCTGTGGGGGGAGCAGCGGGTCCCTGGGCCCAGGAGAGAAGCTTCCTCTGTCCCAGCTCTGCCTGTCCCACGTGGGGACAGCCCCTCTCTGCCGGCCCCTGCACCCAGGGGGACCCCTGAGGGGTGAGGGCAGGGTCTGTGCAGGGACAGCTCTGGGAGGCCCGTGGAGATGGGGTTTGTCCCAGGGGAGCAGGGTGAGTCCTGAGCCCTCGTCGCCATGCAGCCGTGGCTCTGTGGGTCCCCCGTCCCCAGCAGGGCTGAGCACAAGCTGGCTCAGCAGAGCGCACTCCCAGAATACCCGCTGGGCCTCTCTCAGAGGCCACTGGGCTCTCTCTCCAGGCTCCTCTTGCGAGGGGTCCCTGACCAAGCTGCAGTCCTACCCCGGGGACAGTGAGGAGGAGGAGGGTGCGGGCTCAGCACGAGGTACTGGGAGGCAGGAAGGGATGGACCTCTCCTCCCTGCAGACATGTGATGGACAGCAGTGTCACTGGGTGTCAGCGTCAGAGTTGGGGAGGACATGGGGTGTCTCCTGTGGGGCTGCCAACACCGATGTCTGAGCCCCACGTCCCTGCGCATCCTCCCATCCTCTGCTCTGCAGAATGCATCTGCTCCCTCTCACCAGCTCCCCTCTCCTTTCAGACGTCCCTGTGCTGCCCGGAGGTCACCCAGCAGATGGCTACGATGATGCCAGGGAGGTTTCTGACTTTGGGCAGGATCCTGGCCCTGGGAGAGAAGCCTGGGAAATGCTTGGGGTGCCAGAGGAAGGAGCAGGACCCAGGGATGCAGCTGGAGGTGAGAGGGAAAGAGGGAGCTGGTGGTTCCTGGGGTGCCATCCCTGGTGCTGGATGAAGCGCTGCCACCCTGAGAGCCCAAGCTGCTGAGATGGGGGAACCTGCCCCAGGAGTGTTCCTTGCGGGCACCGTGGGTGGGAGAGGGAGCTGAAGCAGCTCTCGGGAGTGGTGAGGAGAAGGGAGGAAGGTGATGCACAGAGCAGGAGGGGCACCCCATAGGCTGAGCGTGCAATGACATCCTTGCTGCTCTCCAGAGCAAAGCTCCTCTCCTGGGGAAGTGGTGGGGCCCCCAGAGCTAAGGGGGATGAATGGCTGGTCCCTGTCCCCAGAGAGCACGGGCTATGACGATGCTGCAGAGGTGTCTCTGGCACATCCCCCTGAGGACACGGAGGCTGTGACAGCGAAGCTCAAAGCACAGGAGTCCCTGAGCCCCGGGCCAGGAGAGCCCATCCCTGCCGTGCAGCTGGGTGCAGCCAGGAGGGAGGAGAGGTCTCTGCAGCTGGGAGAGCCCTGAGCACCAGGGAACCCTCTCCCTTTTCCCAGGGGCAGCACAAACTGCCAGGAGGTTCCTCCATTTGTATTCCCCTCTTTTCACCCCCGGCCCCCATATTGGTTCTTATTAAAAGCCTTTGAGCCAGAGCTGAGCTTGCCTGCCCGGGTGCTGGAGGGTCTCCCTGAGGGGCACTGGAGGAAACCAGAGCACAAAGACATGGCGGTGGGGAAGGGGCAGGTCTTGGGGACAGCAGGCTCAGGGTCAGGCTGTGGGGCTGTAAGAACCCACGGTCCCTGGGAGCTCTTTCTGCTGACAGAGACAGTTCCATCCTGCCAGCCTCAGTTTCCAGCCAAAACGGTTCTCTGCAAGGTCCCGTGATGGACCTCAGGCCATCTCCTCACCCCGGGGTTCCCCAGTTGCTCTTTCCCTCAGGCTCTGCCTGGGCCATGCTGGTCCCATGGTGCAGAGGTGATGACAGAGCTGCTGTGTTGGGGTGAGCCCTGGGGCTGTGGCCCCACAGAAGGGAACCCTCAGGTGCCTGCAGTGCCCTGAACAGCCCAGCCAGCCCCAGGAGGTTCCCAGCCCATGGATCCCCTCCTGCCGTGGGGAGGAGGCAGCTCTGCTCCCACTGCCCTGGCACAGGGTGCGGAGGCACTTGCTGGGGCTGGGATTGCCCCTTCCCTGCCTCTGCCGGCACCCCGGTCTTCATGAGCTGTTCATCCTCCACAGGATGGTAAGGGTTGGAAGGGATCTCTTGGGATCATCTCATCCAACCCCTGACAAAGCAGGGTCACCCAGAGCAGGATTGACAGGAACATGTCCAGGTGGGTTTGGACCGTGCTGGTTCAGCCAACTCTGACAAAATGTACGGCAACAAAGATGTCTGGGGGGCAACGTGTTCCCAGGAGAGCATCGATTGGGAAGCTGCATCAGAACTGCTGGGTGAAGAGCTCACGGGTGGCATGGTTCTTCTTCCCAGTGGACACTGTTGGTTCCTGGTTGAGTTCATAGAATCATAGAATCATAGAATCATCTAGGTTGGAAGAGACCCTTCAGATCATCGAGTCCAACCATCTACCCTACTCTACAAAGTCCTCCCCTACACTATATCCCTCAGCACCACATCTAATCGTCTCTTAAATGCATCCAGGGATGGTGACTCAACCACCTCCCTGGGCAGCCTATTCCAATGCCCGACCACTTTTTCTGTGAAGAATTCTTTCCTAATATTCAGTCTAAACCTACCCTGTTGGAGCTTGAAGCCATTCCCTCTCGTTCTATCATTACCTGTGAGAAGAGACCAGCACCAACCTCTCTACAGTGTCCTTTCAAGTAGTTGTAGAGAGTGATGAGGTCTCCCCTCAGCCTCCTCTTCCTCATACTAAACAGTCCCAGCTCCTTCAGCCTCTCCTCGTATGATTTATTTTCCAGGCCCTTCACCAGTTTTGTTGCCCTCCTCTGCACTCGCTCCAGCACCTCGATATCTCTCTTGTATTGAGGTGCCCAAAACTGGACACAATACTCCAGGTGTGGCCTCACCAGTGATGAGTACAGGGGCACAATCACCTCCCTACTTCTGCTGGTCACGCTATTTCTAATACAAGCCAGAATGCCGTTGGCTTTCTTGGCCACCTGGGCACACTGCCAGCTCATATTCAGCCGCTTGTCAATTAGAACCCCAGGTCTCTTTCTTCCAGGCAGCTCTCTAGCCACACTTCCCCAAGCCTGTAGCGCTGCATGGGGTTCTTGTGGCCCAAGTGCAGAACCTGGCACTTGCCCTTGTTGAAACTCATACCATTGGTGCTGGCCCAATGATCCAATCTATCTAGATCCCTCTGTAGCGCTTCCCTATCCTCCTGAAGTTGGCCATCCCTCAGTGCTCTCCGGTGTGAAACTGCTGTGTCCTGTCGTGCCGTGCCCCGTTCGCCCACCCAAGGAGCCTGTCCTTGCCATGGTGTTCCCCGGGGATGCCCTGGGTGATGCCCACTTGTTGCTTGCTTCCTCAACCCTCCCAAAGGGCTTCTTTAATGAGGGGGAAAGTGGTCTCGGCGTTTATGCCTCATTTAGATCTGCCACTGGTGGTGCTGGCTCCATCCACACCACCTCAGCAGCCGCCCAGTAGCTGCTGGTTCATGGCACAGGCCACTTTCAAGAAGCAAAGTTAGAACTCTAAATTTTAAGAAATCAAACTTCCAGCTCTTCAAGGAGTTAGTAAATAGGACCCCATGGGAAACGGCCCTCAGGGACAAGGGAGCAGAACAAAGCTGGCAGATCTTTAAGGATGCTCTCTATAGAGCACAAAAGATCTCAATTCCCACGTGTAGGAAAATGGGCAAGGAGGGCAAGAGACCACCATGGTTGAGCCAAGACCTGCTGGTCAAACTAAGGGGCAAGATGGGGCTACACAGGAAATGGAAGAAGGGACAGGCATCCTGGGAAGAGTATAGGGACGTTGCCAGGATGTGTAGGGATGAGGTCAAGAAGGCCAAGGCACAGCTAGAACTGAACTTTGCAAGGGATGTAAAGAAAAATAAGAAAGGCTTCTACAGGTACGTTAACCAGAAAAGGAAGGTTAAAGAAAATGTACCCCCCTTGATGTGCAACAGTGAGGAACTTGTATCAACAGATGAGGAGAAGGCAGAAGTTCTTAACAACTTTTTTGCCTCAGTCTTCACTGGCAACCCCTTTCCTCCTAGCTCTTGTGTTGATGGCACAAAAGTTGGAGACCAGGGTGACAAAGTCCCTCCCACTGTAAGTGAAGACAAGGTATATGATCAACTCAGGAGCCTGAAGGTATACAAGTCCATGGGACCTGATGAGATACATCCCAGAGTACTGAAGGAGCTGGCTGATGTGGTTGCCAGACCGCTTTCCATGATATTTGAAAAATCATGGCAGTCAGGTGAAGTCCCTGCAGACTGGAAGAAGGGGAACATCACACCCATTTTTAAAAAGGGTAGAAAGGAGGACCCTGGGAACTACTGACCTGTCAGCCTCACCTCTGTGCCTGGGAAGATCATGGAACAGATCCTCCTAGATGCCATGCTTGGGCACATGAAGGACAGGGAGGTGATTCAGGACAGCCAACATGGCTTTACTAGGGGCAGGTCCTGCCTGACTAACCTAGTGGCCTTCTATGATAAAGTGACTAGGTCAGTAGGTAAGGGACGGCCTAGGGATGTGGTCTATCTGGACCTCTGTAAGGCCTTTGACACGGTCCCCCACAACATCCTGCTTGCCGAATTGGAGGGGTACGGATTTGATGGGTGGACTGTTCAGTGGATAAGGAACTGGCTGGACGGTCGCATCCAGAGGGTCAAAGTCGCATCCATCAATGGCTCAAAATCCAGATGGAGAGCAGTCACAAGTGGTGTCCCTCAAGGGTCCGTGCTGGGGCCAATACTGTTTAACATTTTTATCAATGATATAGACAGGGGGATTAAAGGCACCATCAGCAAGTTTGCGGACGACACCAAGCTGTGTGGTGTTGTCAATACACCAGAGGGATGGGATGTCATCCAAAAGGACCTGGACAGGCTGGAGAGGTGGGCCCAGGTGAACCTCATGAGGTTCAACAAGAGCAAATGCAAGGTTCTGCACCTGGGCTGGAAAAATCCTCGCCATCAGTACAGACTGGGGGGTGAGGTACTAGAAAGCAGCCCTGAGGAAAGGGACTTCGGGGTGCTGGTGGACGAGAAGCTGGACATGAGCAGGCAGTGGGCACTTGCAGCCCAGAAGGCCAGTGGCGTCCTGGGCTGCATCAAAAGATGCATTGCCAGCAGGTCCAGAGAGGTAATTCTTTCACTTTACTCTGCTCTGGTGAGACCTCACCTGGAGTATTGTGTGCAGGTGTGGAGCCCTCAATATAAGAAGGACATGGACCTGATGGAGAGGGTCCAGAGGAGGGCCACAAAAATGATCAGGGGGGTGGAGCACCTCTGCTACGAGGACAGGCTGAGGGAGCTGGGGTTGTTCAGCCTGAGGAAGAGGAGGCTCCAGGGAGACCTTAGTGGCCTTCTAGTACCTGAAGGGAGCCTACAGGAAGGCTGGGGAGAACCTGTTTACAAAGGCCTGCAATGACAGGATGAGAGGCAATGGCTTTAAGCTGAAGGGGAACAGATTTAGACTGGAGATTAGGAGAGGGTTCTTCACCGTGAGGGTGGTGGAGCACTGGAACAAGTTGCCCAGGGAGGTGGTTGAGGCCCCTTCCCTGGAGATATTCAAGGCAAGGCTCGACGATACCCTGGGCAACCTGGTCTAGTTGGGGGTGTCCCTGCTGACTGGATGACCTTTGGAGGTCCCTTGCGGCCTGGACAACACTATGACACTATGAAGTTTTTAGTTCCTGACCACATGGAGGAAGAGAAACTTCAGGGGTGCAGTTCTCAGGCCGCTTTGAAGAAAAACCCCAGCAGGAAAGCACGGCACGTGGGAGATCTTGGATTTTTAATGGAGCTTCTATGAATGAGGCCAGCTCTGAACATTTGTTAAACACAATTTTATAAGGGAACCTGGTGATACCAGGTAGGTACATGTGTCGGATGTAGTGACGTGAAGGAAAACTTTCTGTAGGATCATAAAAACAAGGAATGATAATAAGAACAACAATAAGGATACAAATAATCATAAAAACAAACAAAACAAAACACAACCCAGAGAGCCAAAAAACCAACAAAAAACTGCATGGAATCAGATAGTGTAGGAGTCATTTGTGGAAAAAGGTGGTAAAAGCTTTCTCTCTTCAAAACTATCTATAAAATGAGATTCCTGATGGCCTCCTTGAGCTCCTGGTTCCTCAAGCTGTAGATCATGGGGTTCACTGCTGGAGGCACCACCGAGTACAGAACTGACACCACCAGGTTCAGGGATGGGGAGGAGATGGAGGTGGGCTTCAGGTAGGCAAAGAAACCAGTGCTGATGAACAGGGAGACCACGGCCAGGTGAGGGAGGCACGTGGAAAAGGCTTTGTGCCGTCCCTGCTCAGAGGGGATCTTCAGCACGGCCCTGAAGATCTGTACATAGGACACCACAATGAAAACAAAACACCCAAATGATAAGCAGGCACTGACCACAAGAAGCCAAACTTCCCTGAGGTAGGAGTCTGAGCAGGAGAGCTTGAGGATCTGGGGGATTTCACAGAAGAACTGGTCCAGGACATTGCCCTGGCAGAGGGGAAGTGAAAATGTATTGGCCGTGTGCAGGAGAGCATAGAGAAACCCAGTGCCCCAGGCAGCTGCTGCCATGTGGACACAAGCTCTGCTGCCCAGGAGGGTCCCGTAGTGCAGGGGTCTGCAGATGGCAACGTAGCGGTCGTAGGACATGACTGTCAGAAGAGAGAACTCTGCTGAAATGAAGAAGAGAAAGAAGAAGAGCTGGGCAGCACATCCCCAGAAAGATATGACTCTTGTCTCCCAGAGGGAATTGGCCATGGCTTTGGGGAGAGTGGTGGAGATGGAACCCAGGTCAAGAACAGAGAGATGGAGGAGGAAGAAGTACATGTGGAGGCGGTGGTCGCAGGCGATGGCAGTGATGATGAGTCCGTTTCCCAGGAGGGCAGCCAGGTAGATGCCCAGGAAGAGCCAGAAGTGCAAAAGCTGCAGCTCCCGGGTGTCTGCGAATGCCAGGAGGAGGAACTGGGTGACGGAGCTGCCATTAGGCATTTGTTCAGTTTGGGCACAGAGACTGTTGAAGAGGAGAAGACATGGGCAAGTGAGCGCAGACATCTATGAGCCAGTCTTATCCCCTTTCCCAGAGATACCCCCTCCAATGACTTCTCTTTCTTTGGGAGATGTTCCATCAGTTCCCTCTTGTGAGCTCAGGTGTGTGAATGATGAGCAGGGGCCCTGCCCTTGGACTCCAGAGCAGCTGGACCTGCGCTATTGCGGTGGTGTCCCACAGCCCTACTTCCTAACCCATACAACTCAAATGGTGGGCTTTCTCCCCAAAGGCTAAATTTTCTGGAGGTGCACACCAGATTTCCCCATCATCCACCTAGTGCACCCAGGTTCTTGAGCGAAAGCAATCCCACAAACAGGTACGCCGTTGCCCAAGGGAGGAGCAATCCATGCTGTCTCTCCCAGCCGGTTCCCTATGTGCACTATGGGGACCTTTTCTCCTTCTACAGTACACAGGAGTTTTGTTGGGCAGGGCTAGGTTGGTCAGCCAATCTTCTGGTATTAACTGGGCATGGGGCTTCTGCTAAATCTGCATCCCACCGCTGGTGGTTCCCAGCAACCGTTGCTCTCAGTATAGTCTTCAACAGTTCATTCTCTCAGTCAACCTTTCCTGAGGTAGGTGCACGGTGGGGGATGTAGCATACCCACAGAATCACAGAATCACAGAACGCTCTGCGGTTGGAAGGGACCTCTGGAGATCATCTAGTCCAACCCCCTGCCAGAGCAGGTTGGTCAACCCAGAGCAGGTTGCACAGGAACGTGTCCAGGTGGGTTTGAATGTCTCCAGAGATGGAGACTCCACCAGCTCTCTGGGCAGCCTCTTCCAGGGCTCTGCCACCCTCAAAGTGAAGAAGTTCCTCCTCGTGTTTAGGTAGAACTTTTTATGTTCAAGTTTGTGCCCATTTCCCCTTGTCCTGTCACTGGGCACCACAGAATCATAAAATCATAGAATCATCTAAGTTGGAAGGGACCTTAAAGATCATCTAGTCCAATCATCAACCTAATTCTGACAAAAAAAAAATAAGAAATAGGAATAAAAATTACTAAACCATATTCCTGAGGACCATGTCAACCCGTCTTTTGAACACCTCAGGGATGGTGCCTCAACCACCTCCCTGGGCAGCCCATTCCAATGCTTGATAACCCTTTTGGTGAAGAAATGTTTCCTAATATCCAATCTAAACCTCCCCTGGCGCAACTTGAGGCCATTTCCCCTTGTCCAATCTCCTGTGACCTGGGAGACGAGACCGACCCCCGCCTCTCTACACCGCCCCTTCAGGTAGTTATAGAGCGCGATAAGGTCTCCCCTCAGCCTCCTCTTCTCTAGACTGAACAGCCCCAGCTCCCTCAGCTGCTCCTCATAAGACATACTCTCCAGACCCCTCACCAGCTTCATTGCCTTTCTCTGGGCCTGTTCCAGCACCTCAATGTCTTTTTTGTGGTGAGGGGCCCAAAACTGGACACAGTACTCAAGGTGAGGCCTCACCAGTGCCAAGTACAGGAGGATGATCACCTCTCGGGTCCTACTCACCACACTGTTCCTGACACAGGCCAGAATGCTGTTGGCCTTCTTGGCCGCCTGGGCACACTGCTGGCTCATGTTCAGCCCTCAGTCGACCAACACCCCCAGGTCCTTTTCTGCCAGGCAGCTTTCCAGCCATTCTTCCCCAAGCCTGTAGTGCTGCAGGGGGGTGTTGTGACCCAAGTGGAGGACCCGGCACTTGGCCTTGTTGAACCTCATCCTATTGGTCTCAGCCCATCGATCCAACCTGTCCAGATCCCTCTGCAAAACCTCTCTACCCTCCAGCAGGTCGACACTGCCACCCAGCTTGGTGTCGTCTGCGAACTGACTGAGGGTGCACTCGATCCCCTCCTCCAGATCATTGATAAAGATGTTAAAGAGAACGGGTCCCAAGTGTCCCCCTGTGGGACACCACTTGTGACCAGACACCAACTGGATTTGACTCCATTCCCCACCACTCTCTGGGCCCAGCCCTCCAGCCACTTTTTAACCCAGAGGAGAGCATTCCCATCCAAGACATGGGCAGCCAGTTTCTCCAGGAGGATACTGTGGGAGACTGTATCAAAGGCCTTGTTAAAGTCCAGGTAAACAACATCCACAGCCTTCCCTTCATCCAGCAAGCGGGTCACTTTGTCTTAGAAGGAGATCAGGTTTGTCAAGCAGGACCTGCCCCTCATGAACCCGTGCTGGCTGGGCCTGATCACCTGGGTGTCCTTCATGCGCTGCATAATGGCACTCAGGATGGTCTGTTCCATGACCTTCCCAGGCACCGAGGTCAGACTGACAGGCTTGGAGTTCCCTGGATCATCCTTCCGACCCTTCCTGTGGAGTCAGCTGGGACCTCCCCAGTTTGCCAGGACTGCTGGTAAATGATGGAGAGTGGCTCCGCAAGCACTTCCACCAGCTCTCTCAGTGCCCTCGGGTGGATCCCATCTGGGCCCATGGACTTGTTTGTGTCTAGGTGCTGGAGCAGGTCCCTCACCGCTTCCCTTTGTATTACAGGGGCTTCATTCTGCTCCCTGCCCTTATCTGCTGGCTCAGGGCTCTGGGTACTCGGGGGACACCCTACTCCGCTACTAAAGACTGAGGCAAAAAAGGCATTCAGGACTTCAGCGTTCTCCTCAGCCTTTATCAGCACATTACCTCCCATATCCAATAGTGGATGGAGGCTGTCCCGAGTCCTCCTCTGGCTACTAATATATTTACAGAATTTCTTTTTGTTGTTTTTAACATCCAAGGCCAGGTTAAGTTCAACCTGGGCTTTGGCCTTTTTAATCTTTTCCCTACATAACTTTGCTACACTTTTATAATCTTCCTGAGTGGCCTGCCCCTTTTTTCCAAAGGCCATAAACTCTCCTTTTTTCCCTGAGCTGTGACCCTATCTCTTTGTTCAGCCAGGCCAGTCTTTTCCCTCGACGGGTCACTTTACTGCGCACAGGGACGGCCTGCGCCTGCGCTTTTAAGAATTCTTCCTTGAAAAACACCCAGCCTTCCTGGACCCCTTTGCCCTTCAGGGCTGCCTCCCAAGGGACTCTGTCAAGCAGACTCTTGAAAAGACCAACGTCTGCCCTCTGGAAGTCCATGATGGCAGTCCTGCTGGTTCCCCTTCTTGCCTCCCTGAGAATCAAAAACTTTATCATTTCATGGTCACTTTGTCCCAGACAGCCTCCAACTGTCACATCCTCCACAAGTCCTTCTCTATTTACAAACACCAGATCTGGCAGTGCTCCTTCCCTAGCAGGCTCCCTCACCAGCTGTGTCAGGAAGTTATCCCCGACACACTCCAGGAACCTTCTAGACTGTTCCCTCTCAGCTGGATTGTGTTCCCAGCTGATATCTGGTAGGTCAAAGTCTCCTTCCAGGTCAAGGGCAAGCGATCTTGAGACCTCCGCTAGCTGCTTATAGAATACTTCATCTACCTCTACATCCTGGTTGGGTGGTCTGTAACAGACTCCCACCACAATATTGGCCTTACTGGCCCTCCCCCTGATTCTTACCCATAGGCACTCAACTCTACCATTACCCTCAATTAGTTCTAGACATTCATAATCCTCCCTAACATACAGGACCACCCCTCCTCCTCTTTTTCCTTGCCTGACCCTTCTGAAGAGCTTGTATCCATCCATTGCAGCACTCCAGTCATGAGATTCATCCCACCACATTTCCATGACGGCAACTACATCGTAGCTTTCCTGCCGCACAATGGCTTCCAGCTCCTCCTGTTTGTTGCCCATGCTGGGTGCATTTGTGTAGATGCACTTCAGCTGGGCTAGTTGTCCTGCCACTTTTTTGGGGGGGTGAACCCTATTTCCCACCTGGCTGTGCTCAGTCCCTTCTGTAGTTGCCACCCTATTACTACTTCTTATGTCTTCGCTACCATATGTATCACCATTCCCCACTGCCAATGAGATGGCAGGCTGAAGGTTCTCCTTAGGCTTAGTTCTGCTCGACCTGTGGTTAATCCCCTCCCCCTTCAAGCCTAGTTTAAAACCCTTTCAACAAGCCCTGCCAACGCACATGCCAGTATCTTTCTCCCCCTCTGAGACAGGTGTATTCCGTCTGTTGCTATCAGACCTGGTACAATATAAAGTTCCCCAAGATCAAAAAACCCAACTTTTCGTTGCTGGCACCAGTTTCTGAGCCACTTGTTAATTGTGCATGTCTTTTTATTTGTCTTAGTATTCCTACCTGCAACTAAGGGTATTGATGAAAAAATTATCTGTGTCCCTGATCCCTCAACCAGTTTCCCCAGTGTCTTAAAGTCCTTTTTGATTGTTTTTAAATTTCCGGTATTGACCTCGTCGCTTCCCACCTGCGTAATTACTAAGGGATAGTAGTCAGAGGGCTGTACCAGACTAGACAGACTTCTGGTTACATCTCTGACCCGGGCCCCAGGCAGGCAGCAGACTTCCCTGTGAAGAGGGTCAGGGTGGCATATTGGTCCCTCTGCCCCCCTCAGTAGAGAGTCACTCACAACAATGACCCTTCTCCTTTTCCTTTTGGAGCTAGTACTGATGCTGGGTCTATGGTGATGTGTACTTTCTGACTTCTTTAGTCTGGGTGTGCCATCCTCCTCTCCATCATAGAATCATAGAATCATCTAGGTTGGCAGAGACGCTTGGGATCATCGAGTCCAACCATCTACCCTACTCTACAAAGTCCTCCCCTACACCATATCCCTCAGCACCACATCTAATTGTCTCTTATCATCTTATCATCAGCCAATTCCTCCTTCAGGACTCCATACCTGTTCTGGAGGGGTAACTGGGAAGCTGGGAGGGGCTGGAAGGGGACTCGCCTGCTTCCCCTAGCAGGGACCTGTTTCCATTTCCCCTCTTCTCTGAGATCTCCTCCTATTGCTTGGTGACAAGAGGGGAGGGGGTCCTCCAATTTACATGGGGCCTCAACCTGTTCCCTTACTCTCGGGGAGTGGGTCCACCAGTCAATCTCCCTCTCACACTCCCTGATGTTCCTTAGCCTCTCCACTTCATCCTTCAGCTGGGCCACCAGGAAGAGGCCAGTAAAGATGGGGTTTGGGGCTTTTAGAACAGGACAAGTGCAAAACTCCTCTGGATACTCTCCAGTTCCTCCCCACCTCTCTACAGCAGGAATCCCCACAGAGGGACACACATGTCCAGGTGTGGCCACACCATGGCTCACTGGCAGGAGATGAAAACTCAAGATGTCTGGGCTGTCCAGGCTCCTCCTAATAAATGCCCCTTTTCAGCTGGCGTTGTTCCTGGTGAGCATGAACCACTTGCTTGTATGGTATCCCTCATAATGCCCAGGCCATATTTCTTATTGGTCAGGTTTCCTGATCTATGGGGGCATTCTTTGCCCTGATGCAGGACTGGCCACTTCTCCTTATAAAACTTAACAGGTTTCTGTTTCATGCACCGGTACAGGTTAGGAGTTTGTTCACCTGGTAGAAAGCAGCTCTGCAGGGAGGGACCTGGGCGTCCTGGTGGACAACAAGTTGACCATGAGCCAGCAATGTTTTCTTGTGGCCACAAAGGCCAATGGTACTCCTGGGGTGCATTAAAAAGAGATGGCCAGCAGGTCAAGAGAGGTCATCCTGCCCCTCTGCTCTGCCCTGATGAGGCCACCTCTGGAGTACTGTGTCTAAGTCTGGTCTCCCCAGTTCAAGAATCACAAGGAACTGCTGAAGAGAGTCCAGCAGAGGCTACAAAGATGATTAAGGGACTGGAGCATCTTTCTGATAAGGAAGAGACACCTGGGTCTGTTTAGCCTGGAGAAGAGAAGACTGAGAGGGGATCCCACCAGCTCTAATCAGTACCTAAAGGGTGGGTGTCAAGAGGATGGGACCAGACTCTATTCATTGGTACCCAGTGACAGGACAAGGGGCTACGTACACAAGCTGGAACATGGGAAATGCCATCTCAGCATGAGGAAAAACTTCTTTACCTGAGCATGCCAGGGCCCTGAAACTGGCTGCCAGGACAAACTGTGGAGTCTCCTTCTCTGGAGATAGCCAAACCTGGATCTGTTCCTGTGCAGTGCACTCTGGGTGACCCTACTTTGGTAGGGATCTTGGACTAGATGATCTCCAGAGGTGCCTTCCAAACCTTTCCATTCTGTGATTCTGTGGTTCTGTTGGCCCATTCCCAGAGTTTCTTAAGGTCCCTCTAAACTGAATCTCCATTTGGTCAGTTCTTAATGTTTATGTGCAGACACTTCACCATGGTTACAGTGAGTCATGAACACAAGATAACAGAAAGTGCAGTTGCAGGATACGGTGTCTAATTAAAGGAGTTGCTAATTTTGTATTGACCAACATAGGAATCAGCATGACAACCCTCTTAGAAACACGATACAAGGGCACAAAACAAGCAAAGGCTGGGCCAGTGGAATAAGAGAGAGTTGGGCTGTTTGTAGAGGAATGCATGAGATGGTAAAAGAGAAAAAGCTGAGAATGGGAAAGAGGGAAAAGGAAAAGCAAAGGTTCAGCTCAGGATATGACGAGGCCTGTTTGGGGTTACCAGCCCAGCAGCCTTGGGTCAATGAGTTTAGTGGGCCACAAAAGCCACAGCTGAGTGGACAAAACTTATACCTGCTGACTTCTATGGTCATGGGGAACCTGGGTGCTTTCCCTGTCATCATTAAGGGAAGAGCTGTGGTGGAAGGAAATATGCAATCACTCATCGTGGAAGGGAGCTCAGGTGTCCTGGCCGAGCAAACCACTGTCAGTGGAGAAAGGGAAATGAGGGCTGGGCTGTTTGTGTGCTGGGCTGTGTCAGTGCAAGATGGGTATCTATATAGACCCAGAGACAGTATGGATCCCTCCAGGAACTGGTCTTAGACCCTCCGTCTACGTGAGAGCTGACCCCGGGATTCCCTCGCCCCCCCAGTTCCCCCGTGGACAGACGGGCACACACCCTAAAGACCCTCTCCAGCACAGACCCATAGAATCCTTGAGGCTGGAAGGCACAAGCTTCCACCTTCTATGTGGTTCCTCTTCATGCTTGATGTCAGTCAGGAGCTCCTTTCTCACCCATACCAGCCTCCTGCCACCTTGGCGTGACTTCCTGCACGTTGGGATAGACCATTGTGGATCACGAACAGGTGAACCTTGACCAACAAAGGGCTCTCTTCAGAACCCACCTGGCCACCACAGCCATCCCCTGGGCCAACGGTTATCAAAATCTACCTCCCTCACTCTTGTGCCAATCAGTCTTTAGAGAATGACAACTTATTAACTTTCTTAAGATATAGATCTATGTAGCTCACATCGTGTGCTGATTTATCATGCTTGAGTGAGTGAACCAACGGACACCAGCTCATCCCAAGAAGCAGAAGAAGAGCCCTACCCTTGAAAGAAGGACTGTGCTTCTCAGAATCATAGAGCTGTTCATGAAGGATAGAAGATACTCCTGGAGCACTAAGATAATGCCAGGGTCCTGGTCCCTCTAACACATCTGGGAAACTCTCCCAGTGTTCGGCATCACAGAGAAGTAACTCGCAATAGACCAGCTCCAGGGGCGTCTGTAGCAATAGACAAGCAGCGAGGATGCTGATGGGTGATGGCACTGCAGAAATCAAGTTGCTTTGTGAAGTTTTACTGAGATTAGTAATTGGTACTGCCTGTGTTAATCACTGATTAGTCACATCACATGGCACCTGAACACTTGAACAGTGTAAGAGCCCCATGTAAAACCACGTTTGAGGTAGCCCAATTTAGCTCAGACATCTCATGCCCATGAGTAAATATTTCCCCCTGTAATTCTGTGCTTTGTGTCCCAGCCCCTCTCCTCGCTCAGCACAGGCCAGTTGCAAGTTCTCAGAACACAAGTGACGGATTGGCACTGCACTGTGGCAAGGTCTCTCCCTACTCCATGCAGTAGATGTGGGGCAGTCCAGGAACACGAGACACATCCTCCAGGCTCATGGATTTTTCCTGAGGTCCATCCAAGTCTGAGGGTGACTACCCCAAGAGGGAGAAGAGGACAGAGCCCTTCCTGCAGATTCCCAGGACAAACCTTCTCCTTGTCTCCTCTGCCAACAGACATCAGCTGCCTTCCCTTTCTGGGCTCTCACACAGTTGTAAGGATTTGCTAAAGCTGTCAACCATCCCTTTGATTGTCTCTGATGTGCCGCAACTCTCTCTCCCAGACGTCCACAGGGGCAATCACTGCTGCTCAAGGCTACTCACCCTTCAGAAGAGGCTCTGACCTTCCTGGTCCCTCCAGAGCCCCCTCACGGTGAACTTTCTTTTCCCTAGCAGGGCCTTTGTGACCATCTTTTATGAAAGGGTTGTCTTTTTCTGTTCTTTTGTGCAGAAAGACTAGTCACAGAAAAACACTAAATACATCAAAAGAGGTGCCGAGTGAAGTGCCAGGAAACACCACGGGAGCAACACCCACAGCAGTGGCTTCCTTGCAGGGAGTCCTTCCTCAGAGGGCGTTCCAACCTCTGCCCCTCTGGGGAGGGAAATCAGCAGTGGCCACTTCACCTGTAACACAAAGGGTGACTTTTACAGATGTTCCCTTTTGGAACCTCTAACGTGCTCCCTTTCTTCTGTGGAGCTTTCCCAGGAATTTCCTGTTTCCCCAAGTTTCTCTCCTGACAGCTCTGCTTCTTTTCCTGACCGTTGGAATGCACAGTCTCCTACTTGAAAGACACTGTCCTTGAAGATCAACTCTACTGAGCTCTGCTGCCCTTCTGTGCTGATCACATGGGTTCCTGTGCTAAAAGTTGCAAGACTCAGCCTCAGTTTGCTCCTCTGAGCTCTGGCATCTGCGCTCTCCTATTGTTCTTCCCCTTGGGAGGTGAGACCCCACTATTTCATGGTCACAACAGCCAAGGTTGACACTGGTTTTCACATCTATGTCCAATTCTTTCTTCTTTAGGACGAACAGATGCTGATGAACGTCCCCATCATTGGCCCACCTGGCAGCTGTGCTCTAAAGACCTTGGTCCCAAGCTGTGTCTTAAGTACCTGTGTACCAAGATCCTCCAGAAGCCTCCAGGAATCTTTGAATGCTGTTGTGCATCCTTCTTCCAGTGGATGCCAGAGTAAAGTCCACAGGGGGATTTTGATAGGTTCTTTGTCTCCCACCACAACATCACCCTGACCAACCTCCCCTCTGACCCTCACCCACAAGGCTCTCCCCACTTGTTTATCCCCTAGAGGAGCCCCACACATCTAAATAGCTCCTTCACACAGAGGAGGCATCCTGCATGATCTCTCTGGCTTGTGTCTCCTTGTCATCCTCTACCAACCCATCACAGCACCTCAGTCATGTGAGCTATCCCAGCATGCCTCAGTTGTTATTTCACAGAATCATAGAATCTTCATGGTTGAAGGGACTCCTGAGATCATCAAGTCCAACCGCAAAAAAAAAAAAAAAACCAACAAAAAACCCCAATAAAAAACCCCAAAAAACAAACTACAGCTCACAACACAACCAAAACCAACACACACACACCCCACACACACCTACAGAGAGACAAAACCCAACAATCTCGGGCATTAGAGCCTGTCCTGAAGTGCCACGTCTACATGTTTCTTAAATACCTCCAGGGAGGGTGACTCCACCACCTCCCTTGGCAAGCTGTTCCAGTGCCTGACCATCCTCTCAGGAAAGTCATTCTTCCTAATATCTAATCTAAACCTCCCACGATGCAACTTCAGACCATTTCCTCTGGTCCTGTCATTATTTCCTTGGGGGAAGAGGCCAACCCCCACTTCCCTACAGCGTCCTTTCAGGGAGTTGTAGAGGGCAATGAGGTCTCCCCTCAGCCTCCTCTTCTCCAAACTAAACATGCCCAGTTCCCTCAGCCTTTCCTCCTATCACTTGTTCTCCAGACCCCTCACCAGCTTGGTGGCTCTCCTCTGGACACTCTCCAGCATTTCCACATCCTTCTTGTAATGAGGGGCCCAGAACTGAACACAGCCCTCGAGGTGGGGCCTCACCAGTGCCCAGTAGAGAGGCACCATCACTGCCCTACTCCTGCTGGCCACGCTGCTCCCGATCCAGGCCAGGATGCCGTTGCCCTTTGTGGCCACTTGGGCACACTGCTGGCTTATGTTCAGCTGGCTGTCCACTAACACTCCCAGATCCTTTTCTCCTGGGTAGCTTTCCAGCCACTCTGCCCCAAGCCTGTAGTGCTGCCTGGGGTTGTTGCAATTGAAATGCAGGACCCAGCACTTGGCCTTATTGAACCTCATCCCATTGGCCTTGGCCCATTGATCCAACCTGTCCAGATCCCTCTGTAGAGCCTTCCGACCCTCAAGCAGATCAACACTCCCTCCTAGTTTGGTGTCATCTGAAAACTTACTGAGGGTGCACTCCAGGAGAACTCTGTGGGGAACAGTGTCAAAGGCCTTACCAAAGTCCAGGTAGACAACATCCACAGCCTGCCCCGCATCGAGAAGGCGGGTCACGTGGTCATAGGAAGAGATCAAGTTGGTTAAGCAGGACCTCCCTTTCATAAACCCATGCTGGCTGGCCCTGATCCCTTGGCTGCCCTGCACTTGCCGTGAGAGCTCATTCAAGATGATCCTCTCCATGATCTTTCCTGGTACCAAGGTCAGGCTGACAGGCCTATAATTTCCCGGATCCTCCTTCTGGCCCTTCTTGTAGATGGGCGTCACATTGGCCACCCTCCAGTCATCTGGCACCTCTCCTGTTGACCAGGATTGTTGATAGATAATGGAGAGAGGCTTGGTGAGCTCTCCCGCCAGCTCCCTGAGTACCCTTGGGTGAATCCCATCCGGCC
>JAHREE010134619.1:0-10416 GCA_033628505.1 Tringa tobata | reverse complement strand
CTGCAGGGAGACAGCTCTGCCCAGGAGCAGCTCCTCTGCCAAGCGCAGCAGGGCTGAGGGCACTGCCTGCAGGCACCGAGGGGAGAAGCAGGGAGAGGGTGGTGGGATGACGACTGAGCTCTCAGTGTGGGAGCAATCTTCACAGGTCTCTGCATGGTAAGTCTCTGGCCGCAGGGCAATGCAGCTGCCATTCATGGAGGTACCTGCTCAAGCTGGCACAACCTGTGGGGTGTCTCAGGTTGGCTCTCACAGTTTCTCCAGCACAGAGGAGAAGGATGTGCTCCAGAGTAGGGACTCCCTGCTGCACTGTCCCAGGGACAGGCAGGATGGCTGCTTGCTCCCAGAGGCCGGCAGCAGGGAGGCTGTGCAGCCCAGGGCTGTCCTTCAGAGCAGGGTCCCTGTGTCCCACGGGGCTGGGGGCAGCCCTGTGTGCAGGGGGATTTTTCAAAGGGAAGGGCAGTGTTACCTGCTTGAGGCTGGGATGGCCTAGGTCTACGCTTTCAGTTTTCTCTTGTTTGGCTCAGAGGGAATAGAAGGAGACTTGTTATTGAAGAGAAAGGGCTTGAAACTCCTAAACCATCTCAACAATGGTTTTGAGGAGCTGCAGCAACTGCCTTTTCTGCCCCTCAGCCTACAGAGAGCACCATCATCCCTTTTCCCATGTCATCAGGGTTTGTGCAACCTGGTCTTTTGGCCTTGCACACAGAGAGATGTCCCTGAGCAGTGGCCTGCTGCAAGAAGGTACCTGCAGAGCATGGCTGAGGACACAGCATGTGGGACAGGGTCTGTGAGCATTGACAGGGAGGAGGCATGGGGACAGAGAAACAGCTCCTGGCAGGAACAACCCCAGCAGCAGAGCAATGGGCAGGGAAGGAGAGGAAAGTGCTCTCTGGAGCAGGAGGGGGTATTTGGGTATCTCCCTGCCATCCCCTGCACTGCAGATGCCTTCTGCGGAGCAACCTCTCCAACCCAGTGGAGCCCGTGCTCCTAAGACCACAGGGACTCAGTCACATTCTCAGCAGCCCGACCCCTGCAGAGGAGAAATTAGGCTGATTGTCTTTCTCCATCCAGCGTCCACCAGCAGTGGCACTGGGGCATTTCTTCTGGCCATGCTGTCCTTCTTCTTATCATTGGGATCACTGGGATGAGAACAAGAGTTGGGCTGCAGTTCTGGCACCAACCCTGTGGGGCTTTCCATACAGATGTGTCCACAGGAGTAAACTATGCAAGTCCCCTCCTCATCGGGGGGCTCCGGGCAATGCAAATGAGCCAGCTCTCTCTTCAAGATACACTACCTTTTCCCCTGGGGTGGTTGTTTCTGGGCTGCAGGCTGCATTCCATAGCTCTCTCATGGCATCTTTGTGCTCTCTAAGAGCACCATGGAGAGGACACCTCAGCGATAAGGTTGTGGAAATGCTGCTCATCATCTCTATAGGGCTAGTTGCAATGAGTCCTCTGTGTCCCCGACTGGGAGACAAGAGCTGAGATCCTCCTCAGGTACAATGAGACGGGGTGGGACATTTGGACATCTGCACTTGGAAACTGGATTCCTCTGCTCTCAGTAGCATCCAGTTCCTTCTCAGGGGAACGCTTGAGATTGATTTTTCTCCAGCTTAGAGAAATGCTGGAGGGCATTTCTTTAAGGGCAGCTCAGAACAGGGCTGATAGACAGACAGAGCTTCTCACCCTGTGCTACAGGCCAGTGCCTTTCCCTCTCAAGACCCGCAAGGTTTCACTTCAAGAGGAGCAGAAATGCCAAGGATTTCTGCCTTAAAAACATATCTCGGTTGTGGTGGGGCCACTAGAATCAAATGTCACAAAACAAAATCCCCGCAGCTCTGTTCTGCAGTTGGGAGAATTGGGAGCAATAGCGCTGAAAGCCTCTGGTATCAGAAGTGGATTTAGTCAGACATTTCGCCATTCACCTCTTGCTGTAGAGAAGGACTGACTTGTGTGCAGCCCACAGAGAGCCCTTTTCTCCCAGTGGCATCCTCAGACAGAACCAGTCAGAGCTCACAAATAGGACCTGTCAAAGGGGTGAGGCCACTTGCAGTGTTTCTATGAGATATGGAGTAAGTTTTCCTCAGAGACGTCTGTCCTTGCTTGTCACTGCCCTTTCCTCCCTGAACAGGTCCCTATGTCCAGAAGAAGCAAATGTCCAACGTCAGCTCTGTCACCCAGTTCCTCCTCCTGGCATTCACAGACACACGGGAGCTGCAGCTCTTGCACTTCTGGCTCTTCATGGCCATCTACCTGGCTGCCCTCCTGGGCAACAGCCTCATCATCACTGCCATCGCCTGTGACCACCGCCTCCACACCCCCATGTACTTCTTCCTCCTCAACCTTGCTGTTCTTGACCTGGGCTCCATCTCTACCACTCTCCCCAAAGCCATGGCCAACTCCCTCTGGAACACCAAGGTCATTTCCTACTCAGACTGTGCTGCCCAGGTCTTTCTCTTTCTCTTCTGGATTGGAGGAGAGTATTTTCTTCTCACTGTCATGGCCTATGACCGCTTCATTGCCATCTGCAAACCCCTGCACTACGGGACCCTCCTGGGCAGCAGAGCTTGTGTCCACATGGCAGCAGCTGCCTGGGGCAGTGTTTTTCTCTACGCTCTCCTGCACACGGCCAATACATTTTCAATACCTCTCTGCCAAGGCAATGCCATAAACCAGTTCTTTTGTGAAATCCCCCAGATCCTCAAGCTCTCCTGCTCACACTCCTACCTCAGGGAAGTTGGGCTTACTATGTTGTCTGCCTTTTTTGCACTTGGTTGTTTTGTTTTCATTGTGGTGTCCTATGTGCAGATCTTCAGGGCCGTGCTGAGGATGCCCTCTGCGCAGGGACGGCACAAAGCCTTTTCCACGTGCCTCCCTCACCTGGCCATGGTCTCCCTGGTCCTCAGCACTGCCATCTTTGCTGGCCTCAAGCCCCACTCCATCTCCTCCCCATCCCTGGATCTTGTGGTGACTGTTCTGTACTCAGTGGTGCCTCCAGTAGTTAACCCTCTTCTCTACAGCATGAGGAACAAGGATTTCAAAGAGGCCATTAGGAACGTGTTTTCAGGGACATTTTTCAGTAATTAGAAAGTTCTCATCACACTCCAAATATGAGTTTGTGGTATCTGATATCCGACATGTACTTTCTCTTATTATCAGTTCTGATAGGATAATAGAATCACAGAAATGTTGTTGCCGGAAAGAACCTCTGGAGATCATGTGGTCTAAACCCCCTGCTCAAGTAGGGCCACCAAGAGCCATAGTCTCGGGATCATGTTCAGATGGCTTTTGAGGATCTCCAAAGAGGGAGACTCTACAGTCCCTCTGGGCAACCTGTGCTAGTGCTCAGTCACCCTCACAGTGAGAACGTGTTTCCTGATATTCAGAGGAAACCTCCTGTGTTTCAGGACCATTTCCTCTGGTCCCATCACTGGCCACCACTGAAAAGAGCCTGGTTCCATATTTTTGCACCCTCTCTTTACATATTTATAGTAAGATTCATCCTGAGCCATCTCTTCCCCAGAATACGTAGTCATGTATGTGAGATCCTCCGGTCCCTTCATCATCTTTGTGGCCCTTTGAATGCCCGTGTCTTTCTTAAGAGTCCAGAACCAGACACAGTACTTCAGGTGTGACCTCACCAGTGCTGAATAAAGGGGAAGGATCACCTCAGTTTTATTATCTTTATTGTCATTGCTATCATTATTGTTGTTCTTCATAAAATCAGAAAATCAGATAATAGTTTGGGTTGGAAGTGACCTTCAAAGGTCATCTAGCCCAACCCCCCTGCAATGGCCAGGGACATCTTCAACTAGCCCCATCCAACCTGACTTTGAATGTTTCCAGGGCTGGAGCATCTATAACCTCCCTGGGCAACGTGGTCCAGTGTTTCACCACCCCCATCATTAAAAAATTCTTCCTTATATTTAGTCCCATTTGTGGTTATTGCATTTCTGCACAAATGTTCAGATTTGTTGCGCTTCAGCTGAAGGCTTAACCTGGTCTGTAACACCTGGGGGCCATATGAAGGTCTCATCTGACCCTCATCTAAAAGCCTATCTATGAGGAGGTCAGAGTGGACTCTCACAGAGCTTCTCTAATGAAATAGCATCTCCCCTGAGCACTGTCTGAAGCCTTGTCTCTTCTTCCAAAGCTGGTGCAAAGAGTAGTCATATGCTCATCTCCATGGTTTCAGGAGCAAACAGTTCAATGTCCAGTTTTGACCTTATAGAGCCCGAGGGTTGGCTTTAAGACTCAGCCATTGGTGTCTTGTGTCATGGAGATGGCGAATGGTCACTGAGGTGCACATAATCATAGAATGGTTTAGATTGGAAGGGACCTTTCAGCCAGGCAGCCCCCAGCCTGTACCAAGGCTAGGGTGAGTCCCCTGAAAGGGCAGACTCTGGCACTTCTCCTTGCTGAAGTACTTGAGGTTCCTGGGAATAAGTGCTTGCCTACTCCTTTAGCCTTTCCCTGAGCACAGATTCCTGCAAACTTTTCAATAAACACTCAGGCAAACACATCATTGAGCCCCTTGACCCCACCTGTACTCCAGGTACTCAACACAGTACCCCAGGTGGGGTCTCACAAGAGAGGAGTGGAGGAATAGAATCCTTTCCCTCATCCTGCTGGCCACGCTTCTGGGGATGCAGCCCAGGATGTGGGAGCCTGTCTGGGCTGTGAGCACACATTGCAAGCTCATGTTGAGCTTGTAACCAACTAACACCCCCAAGCCCTTCTCCTCAGAGTTACTTTCCATCCGCTCTCTGCCCAGACTGTTTTGGTGCTCGGGATTGCCATGTCCCAGGTGCAGGACCTTGCACTTGGCCTTGCTGAACTTCATGAAGTTCGCATGAGCCCACTTCTCAAGCCTGTCCAGGTCCCTTTGGATGGAATCCCTTCCCTCTAGCACAGCTTGGCGTCGTCAGCAAACCTGCTGAGGGTGCCCTCAATCCCACTGTCCATGTCTCTGACAAAGATGTTAAACAGCACCGGTCCTAGTAACGACCCCTGAGGAACACCACTCATCACGGGTCTTCACTTGGACTTTGAGCCGTTGACCGCAACACTTTGAGTGCGGCCATCCAGCCAGTTCTTTATCATTCAGGCAAATTTGACACCCACAAATCCATCAGCCCTTATGGGATGCAACCATGAGTGCTGAAGAAGCTGGCATATGTTATTCAAAGCCGCTCTCCATCATCTTTGAAAGGTCATGGAGAATAGGAGAGGTGGCTGAGGACTGGAGGAATGTCACACCAGTCTTGAAAAAGGGCAAGAAGAAGGACCTGGGAAACTACAGACTAGTCAGTGTTTCCTCCATCCCTGGAAAGGTGATGGAGCAGCTCATCCTGGATGTCATCTCTAAGGATGAAGAGGCAAAGAAGGTTACTGGGAGTGATCAACATGGATTTACCAAGGGAAAATCAGGCTTGACCAGTCTGATAGCCTTCCAGAATGGCACGATGGGCCGGGTGGATGAAGGGAGAGCAGTGAAGGTTGTCTGCCTCAACCTCAGCAAAGCTTTTAACACTGTCTCCCATAACATTCTCATAGGTCACCTTAAGAAGTGTAGGTTAGATGAGTTGCCAGTGGGGTGGATGGAGACCTGGCTGAATGGCAGAGCTCAGAGGGTTGTAATCAGCAGTACAGAGTCCGGTTGGAGGCCTGTAGCCAGCGGTGTTTGCCAGGGGTGAGTACTGGGTCCAGTCTTGTTCAATATATTCATCAACAACCTGGATGAGGGGACAGAGGGTTCCCTCAGCAAGTTTGCAGATGACACAAAACTGGGAGGAGTTGGTGATACACCCAAAGGCTGTGCCACCATTCAGGGAGACCTGGAAAGGCTGGAGAGTTGGGCACAGAGGGATCTCAGGAAGTTCCATCAAGGGCAAGTGTAGGGTGGTCACCTGGTGAGGAATAACCCCATACACCAGAACAGGTTATGGCTTGCCACGATTGAGAGATGGGACACAGATTGATGCAAGCAAGATGTCGACTTTATTACCGTTACTCACATACATTTATACTAATCCTTAAACAGCGTGTTTCAAGCTAATTGGAATCTTTAATATCATGTTACAGGCTGATTGGTCTACATTCTACATTTTACATTAGGAATTCACAGATTGGCTAATGCTAAAAATGCTAAAAAACTTTTCTAAACACCTGCTTCCCTTAACTGCAGCAATCTTCTTGTGCAACGACAAATTCCTCCTTTATAGGATGGCTGTTTCACCCTGTTCCTTTAAAGTAAAGCTCTTATCTTATTCCTCCCATGGCCTGTGGCCAACAAGTTCCAGCATGTCTCCTTTTATCAATCAAGCAGTACTGGGAGTTTTACTGAGACCAGCCAAATCCTGCCCCACATCTCCCCCTTCCTTTTGCACAATAAGAACCCTTTTTACAGACCGTGCTATCAATTTTTGTAGGTATTGCAATAAACAAGGCAAAAAGAGTAACAAGAAAATAAAAACGGCCAAAGCATATACAATCATCTTCACAAAACTCCTTAACCACCCTGACAATCCTCATCCTTCAAAAAGTTTATCTAACCAATCCCAATTATCGTTTTGTCAAAGTTTAAAAACCCCAGCTTTAAGCTGTTGAATACTGGCATGAATTGATTCTGAGTGGTCAGAGAGATTCATACAACACGTACCTTCAAAATCTTCGCAGCTGTGTCCTTGCGCTAAAAGCAAAAAATCTGTAGCAGCTCTATTTTGCAATGTAGCATGACGAACACTATCTACATCTAATAAAAGACTAGACAATGCATTACTAGTAGCATTCGTTTTTTTAGCAAGCCAACAGCCAGGCTTATCTAAAGTCGCTAATGCTCTCCCAGTGGCAACTCCAGGTAACAAAAGAGAGGCGGCAAAGCGTTGGCTAAAAGACCAGAACTCCACGTTATCATTACAATCGGGGATATATGCATGGACGCCACACTTTGCCCTGTGAGAAAGACGGTGTTGTAAAATCATGGATGTATTAGGAGTCAGGACAGAAAGGCGTCCAAGGCTACATGGACCTCCTTTTACATGAGAAGGGATAACGGGCCATGCTCTATCCCCACAAATAAGAAATATCCCCAACGGTAATAAAAGGGGAGCATTGGTAGATTTAGACAAGTTTGTTGCTGTGTAATTACACCAAGCAGTAACATTTTTAAAAACGGGATGGACAGGAGAGACATCCCATGCCCTGGACTGATTTTTTCCTGTATAGTTGAACCTAACACAAAAATCCATTTTTACCGATCCGAGGAGCTCAATCTCTTGTGGTTCCAGGGTAGCGAGTGGAAGGTGGGGGGTCCACGTGTCCCAGTAGTCTGTTACATTTCGGGAAACGTTCCTGGATGGGAAGTTGGATCAGAGTCCCGTAGGTATCGGCCACTCTTCCAGCGGCAAACCCACGAGGCACGTAGAAAAGGGGTTATCGGGAGAGGCAGTAGCAAGACACAAAGTGTCTTGTCCAGTGAAATTTGCTAGCGTTACTCATACATTGACCTTGGGTAGCGCAGGTAAAAATGGGTGGTTTCGTGCGACCTCCAGTACAATCATAAAAAGAAATATTATTCTAAAAGCAATTTTCTGTCCCTCTTTAGTTTCCACGCAAATCGTTTTCTGCATTTTTCTTTTGTTGGATCCCAATCTTGTTTAAAAATAGCCCATATAGTGGGCACCAGGTTTGTTTTACTACACTCTAGATCACAAACTAACACCACCTCTGCCCTTTTTGACACTAAATAGGCCCAATGCAGACAGTTATATAAATAACAATTACTCCCCAATGGTTCGTGCTCTGTGACGAGCAAAACTTTAGCTATATCAACTTCCTTTTCTAAACAGCCGTCACACCGTGTCTGGCAAGCGTCGCCCAGCGCCACCATTCCTTTTCACAAGTATAGCATACACACAAGACCCAGGGGTCACAGGTTTTACATAAGGCACAAGTGATTTCCGCAATAGGTGTTTGTTTGCACCGATTCATATAGTTCTTTCTCGCTTGCGGCGTTCAATCCCTGTTATCCTGGCCCTCCTCAGGAGATTCACCCGTTTGTTGCTTGAAAGGCTGGTCTGGAGGATGATTGGAGTTCTCACCAGATGGTTGTGGTAGGGATTCACGGAAAGGTCGTACACTCTTTGTCGGGATTCATCGAGAGCCTTTCTCTATGGAGACACAAGCATAGCCTCTGCCCCATGTGATAAGGGGATACAGTCCCATGACTTTACCTGTTTCCGGGTCACGAACCAACACTGGGGCCTTAACTTGTGCCTCAAGTGAAGCATTCGTGTTAAAATGTCGGACTATCGGAGGGTTGCTATCTAACAAAGAGCAATTCAAAAAGTTAAAAACATACAAAGCTTTCTGTAGACGTTCCTCAGGGGTGGCAGTCCCTACTCCCCTTTTTGTTGTTGTAATAAACATTTCAAAGATTGGTGAGAGCGTTCAATCAGGGATTGACCTGTAGGGGAATGAGGGATGCCAGTAATGTGGGGCACACCCCAGGAGTCAAAAAAAATTTTTGTTGCGGCCGAGACATACGCAGGGCCATTGTCTGTTTTTATTTGAGAGGCTATACCCAAGGTAGAAAAAGCATGCATTAAGTGTTTTTGAACATCACGTGCCTTCTCCCCTGTGTGTCAAGAAGCAAACAAAGCGCCAGAAAAGGTATCAATAGAAGAATGGATACATTTTAAACAACCAAATTCTGAAAAATGCATAACATCTGTTTGCCACAGTTGCAGACTCTGCAGTCCTCTGGGATTAACTCCTCCCGCTATTGACGGAAAAGAGTGTTTTTGACAATCGGGGCATACGGCGATATTAGCTGCTTGTTGGGAGGTAAGCCCAAACTGTCGTTTGAGACCTCCAGCATTCTGGTGAAAGAAAGAATGGCTGAGTTTAGCCTGTGCTACGCAATCTGGTAATACTTGCACTGGTAATGTCAGCATATCAGCTCGTCGATTCTCTTCTGCAATAAAACCAGGTAAAACAGTATGCACTCTGACATGCATTACAAAATAGGGATGAGGTCGTGAGTCTAAGAGAAAAATAAGCTCCTGCAATAAAACAAATAGGTCAGAATGCAAAACATCACGCAGTACAGATGTTTCAGCTCGTTCAACAATTCCTGCAACATAAGCTGAGTCAGTAATTATGTTAAGCAGTGTGGACCACCTTCGAAAAACTCGAAAAACTGCAGTCAATTCCACTATCTGAGGAGAACCGGGGACAGTCTCTATGTCTGAGTTCCATTGTCCACTCTGGTTGTCCCACCATAAGATGACTGATTTGTGCGATTTTCCAGATCCGTCTGTAAAAATAATAAGGGCTTGTAATGGCTGATCGCTCCTTTTCGGCCTGGATATCAAGTGAAAATCAACATTAAGCAGCTTATGCGAAGGTGGGTGGGATGTCAGTTGACCCGTATAGTCTGCTAATGCCATAGCAAAGGCGTCTGACTGCTGATAAAGCCATTGTAAATACATATTCATCACAGGTAAGCAAATATGAGCAAAATCTACTCCTGATTATGTTAACAAGCATTGCCTGGCTTTAATTATCAAAGAAGCAAACATTTCATGCTGTGTCAGGATAGTTTTCGCAGGTTGATTCGGTAAAAAATCCCATTCAATGATCAACAAAGCGTCTGACTTTTGGGGGTCCCACTGAAATATCAACGCATGAGGCTGTTGAGAAGGATTTAAAATAATTAGATAAAAAGGTAATTCGGGAGCCCACCGGTGTACTTGTCTGAGAGTGATCGCTGTAACAACCTTTTGCAAAGAACTGCGGGGGGAATGCAAGTCAGTATCCCCTTTAAGCAGTTCAAATAAGGGACCTAAGTCCACATTAGAAATTCCCAGCAGTAATCGGACCCAATTGATTGTTCCCAGCAATTTCTGTACATCATGCAAATTTTTTACGTCTGTCCGTATCAGTCCTCACTGAAAGGTTTGTCAAGCACTGGAATATGCTGCCCAGGGAAGTGGTTGACTCATCATCACTGGAGGTGTTTAAAAGACTTGAAGGTGTGGCACGTTGTGATGCGGTTTAGTGGTGGACTTGGCAGTGTGAGGTTTATAGTTGGACTCAGTGATCTTAAAGGTCCCTTTCGAATGAAATGCTTCTATGAGGCCATGATTCTTTTGATGCTCAGGACTTTGGTTCATCCTCGCCCCTTCTTTGGGAGGCCAGGAGGTGTCATGGTGTGCCCTGGGCACTGCTCCTTCTCACATCCCACTGTCCCCAGGAAGAGCCCTGGGATCACAAGTGAGGGACAGGAGCTGCCTTGCCAGGGCCTGGGGGTGAGGGCTTGGCCTTTCTGCTTCCTCAAACAAAGCCAGGGGTTCCTCAGCATTGCAGCCACCTGCACTCTGCCTATGCCTACTGCAATCACAGCCTCCAATT
>JAHREE010134572.1:0-12562 GCA_033628505.1 Tringa tobata | reverse complement strand
TTAACACCCCGAAGGACAAAGCTCAAAGCAAAAGATGACGACACAGCCGCAGGTCTGCCATGTCCCCATCCGGGGCTGGGTGCTTGGGGTACCTCAAAAACACACAACCCCAGCGCTCGGGAACGAGACGGAGCCTGCAGCCCGCCTCCAACCCACCCACAAAAAACCACCTCAAGTTTTCTTAGGAGAGGGTCCCAGCTGGCACAGCGGAGCCTGCCCGCGGGGCTGGTCCCATCTCCAGGTCCCCGAGCCTCCCCGCCAGCTCCCGCGAGATGCTGGGGCCAAGCGCGAGCCCCAGCGATGAGTCAGCCCCGGCTCCCAGCCCTAATCTAATCCCGGCCCCGGTGCCGGGCGCCTTTCCAGGGCATGTCCACAACATGAAAGGCATGCTCTCGCCGCGCTGCCGGGTCGAGAGCCGGAGGAGGAGGAGGAGGAGGAAAGGGGAGGACTGCTCGGGCTCTGCCTAGGACTCGGGTCGAGCAGCTGATGCTCCGCGAAAGCCAAACTGGGGGTGGGTTGGTTGTTTTGTGTGATTTCATTGCNGCGAGATGCTGGGGCCAAGCGCGAGCCCCAGCGATGAGTCAGCCCCGGCTCCCAGCCCTAATCTAATCCTGGCCCCGGTGCCGGGCGCCTTTCCAGGGCATGTCCACAACATGAAAGGCATGCTCTCGCCGCGCTGCCGGGTCGAGAACCGAAGGAGGAGGAGGAGGAGGAAAGGGGAGGACTGCTCCGGCTCTGCCTAGGACTTGGGTCGAGCAGCTGATGCTCCGTGAAAGCCAAACTGGGGGTGGGTTGGTTGTTTTGTGTGATTTCATTGCTTGAACAAACAGAAACATCCTGTATGTGATTAAGAGCCTTCATGGAAAACACCCCAGCGCTGAGCCCCGCAGCTGGGGCCGAAGCTACGGCCGTGGCTGGAAGGCAGGACGCAGCAGGGCTCGGCCACAGCGGGGTGAGCGGAGCTCCCGGGCAGATTGACGCAGCCACAGCATCCCAGGGATGTTTCAGATCGTGCGTGGAGACAGACAGACACACACACACACACCCTAGGAAATCACCTCCCCCATAAAATGTCAGGTTTTTCATGCCAACCTCCCCAAGCCCTCCCTTGCTCTAGGGCAGAGCGGGGTTACCAACAGCCCAGGAGCAGCAGAGGATGGCTGCCCGGGGAGAGGCAGCCAAGGCACCAACATCGCTCCGAAGCATTAATTCTTTCCTTTATCACCCTCTGCCCCGGGATATCAAAGTGCTCCACGCATGCCTACAGCTTGCTCCTCCTTTTGGCTGCGGGCACCACCATCCGCAGATGGCACAGAGGAGAAACGGGGGGCACAGGCAGGAGAGAAGGGACACGACCACTCCTCATACCTTCCCAAAAAAAGGGAGGACTCCAGCTCCTGCCAAAAAGCAGGACTTGCCTGGACTTGTGCGGCCGTCACCTCCGCAGCCCCTGCCCTCCACTCCGGCAGAGCTGCCTCTGGGGAGCCGCGCCAGGAAAACACATGCTTTTGTTTAAGGAGCACAGGCTGAGGAGGGGGAAAAAAAAAGGCACTTAAATGTTACACACACACACACCAAAAAAAAAAAAAAAAAAGAAAACTGAAGTTTTGAAGTTGTTTCTCTTTGGCAAGGTTCAAAATAGGGCAAGTTTTTTGTTTTTGCTGGGAGGCTTTAAAAAAAAAAATATATTACATCCAAACCATCCTTGAAACATTCTTGACATTTATTACCATAAACTTTTCCTCCAATTAATTGCTTCTATACAACTATCATTTTCCTGATGAAAAACACCACCAGAAACTCGCAAGCCATTAAAAAAAACACTCGCTCGCTCTCTATTTCTCCCTGTTTCACGAGCATAACCAGAGTTGGGGAGGTTAGGGGGGGTCAGAAACAACAGTTTTGACTCAACAGCCTTGGCCAGTGAGAGCTGTCACCCGCGGGAGGGACACCGAGGGCAGGACTCACTAGATGCTTGCAAAAATACCCCGTCTCCGCAGGTATGCGGTACCACCTCCGGCACTGACTCAGAAACGCACAATGGGCCAAGTCTCAGCTGAAAAAAATCACGTTTTTGGGGATTTGGGCTGGGTTTGTAGCCAAGGCTTTCGGAGAGCGGCGGCGGGGATGCTCTCAGGAGCGCGGCTGCACATGGAGGGGGGTGGGAAATGAAGGCCAGCAGAGGTGAGAGGAGATACTTCCATCCCAGGAGGGAGGCACCGACAGCCACCTGGGCGGATATGGTGTCGGGGAGGACCGGAGCTGTTGGCGTGCTCTTTAATTGCTTCCATTTCCATAATGAAGCCCAGGTCTGGTTTCGGCAGCCCGGGCGAGCAGGCGTGGGGTGGAAAGGCATCCCCGACTGCGGTCTGAAAGGAGGAGGCTGCAGAGGGGAACGCGAGCTGTGATGCTGGACTCCATGAAGGGGCCCAGAGGAACCTCCACACCTCTCCCTAAGCTGGTGGGGATGCAGTCTCTCTCCATTTCTGGCATCACTGGCTAAAGAGTGGACAAGGCGCGGGGGGACAGGCTCGAGGCACCCCAAGCAGCACACCCCGTGGGGACCAGGGGCGGTAGGTGCCACCCCAGGCTATGCCAGCCCTCACACAGCCTCAAGCCAGAAACCCTGAGGCTGCCACGGAACCCAGTTACCGCAGCTTAACGAGACCTCCTGCAGATGAACGGCGGTGCCACATCGTCACTCAGCGTGCCCTCAGTCACCGAGACCAGCCACACTTTGAAGCTCAAGCAAGCACATTTTCACCTCCCTGTTCCCTCCTTCCTCCTCCACCAAAGGCAGCAATTTTTGCCCTCTTTTAAAACAAGGAGCCACCGGAGGAAGAAGCCAAAGCTCACACATCCCTCATCGAAGCCGACTCGTCCCCCTGGGAGGAGAGCCCAGGCATCTCACTCCCAGGTTATTTGCTCCAGCCACGGGCTCGCACTTTCCCACCAGCAGATTCGGGGAGGGGGGGAAGGAGAGGCAGGAAGGAAACCCCTAGCTGAGATGGGGAGTGTTTATCTCACCTGCTAGAAGAGAAACACATCTTTAATTTTAAACGTCGAGCGTAAAAACAGATCCCTCGAGGCTCATAAACATACCAGAAAGAGAGGGAGAGTAACAGGGAGAAACCCTGGGGAAATAAACAGAGAATTCAATTTGGGAAGTTTCCATCCCTCGCACGGGGTGGGAATCAGCTGGCAGGGACCACGCAGGCAAGGCGCAGGTTTTTGGGGTCTTGTTAAAGGACTTTGCTCAATTATTACAAAAAGCATCACATGCATCACCCCCCTCACCCCTCCAAGCGTGGCAGCGGTGAGCCAAACCCCATCCAGCATCTCCATCCAGGGGGGCACAGCCTCTGCCACGAAAGCTGCTGGTCCAGAGCACGCCGTGAGACCCCGCTGCCTGCACCCCCTGGCCCTCCAGCCGTGCCTGCCACCCCTCCAGACCCCCCATTCCAACCTCCCTGCCAGGAACGCTGAGCTTTTCTGGGTGACTGCGTACATACCAGCCTCCCTAAGACACCCACTTCCCATAGCTAATTACAGACGCAGTCACCCTGGCCAAGACACAGGCCTATTTTTGGAAGCTTTTTAAAAAAAATAAAATACATATATATATACACACACACACGCGCACAACAGAACTGCATCATATTTTTCCTCCGTTAATATTTTCAGCTACTGGTTAATTTTTGACTGCAATCAATGGAAAGCAAAAAGCCAGGGAACAGCCAGTCACTGACCCAGCCCCCAGCACCAGCAGACTTGATGCCTCCACAGCTTCCAGGACTGCAAACTGCTCTGCAACCCTCCAGCTTGCCCATGAGCACCCCTTCTGAACCCAAAACCCACCCTTGGAAGGTTTTTTGCTGCATCTCTCAGTGAAAATTTAGATTTAAGTCCTGGTTGGGAAAAGCATCACCAGTGACACGAGTTTGGTGGAGTTCATGTTTTGGTAGGGGTTGCTGTTGGGAGAATTGGGAGGATGTGAGAGGGCTGGGAAGGACTTCTGCAGGTGAGAAAAGTCCTGCTGGAGACAAATGGATGACACCAGAGTTTCTGTTTCCCACCTCGAAGGAGGCGACATCCATGTGTCTCCAGCTCCATCCTCCCTGAGCTTCACTGGAGAACAGCCACAGCTGTGGAAACCATCCCCATGTATATTTAACATCATCCCTTCACCCGCCACTGCTCCAGCTCCCATCCACACAGCTCCAGAGGTCTGTTACATCCAGCAAGGACAACGAGTTGTCCCCAAAAAGGCAAGGAAGCCCCTTACCTCAGCATCCTCCCAGCCCAGCGAGCGGCATCACCAGTGTAAGCCTCCAGCTATGGCAGCACCGGGTTTGCTCTGCGGATGCCAGCACATAATTAAGATCTTCAGGGCTCTGTCAATCACCAAGGGGAAAGAAACAGCAAGGAAACCTCTCGAGGGACACAGCAGAAGCCTCTCCAGGCAAAGGGAGAAAAGGACCAGGGAAGGCAGAGTCTGTGGAGAGCAAACCCCCTCCAGCCTCAAAAACTCTCGTTAACCCTTCTCCTCAGGGAGAAAAGCTACACCCCAAGGCACACACAGCTGGGGAGCAGCGGGACAACCGCCCCTTTCCCCCAGAGCATCAACCTTTCCCCAAAGAGGGACCGCCCAGCAGGATGAAGCAGCATCCCTGCTATCCCGGAGCCGCATCCCCGCTATCCCGGAGCCGCATCCCCGCTATCCCGGAGCCGCACGCAGCCACGCTAGCGCACAAATTGCTTCATTAAATTTCATCGCATTAAGCCGGTTTCATGAATTGTCCCCGGACTATTGTTTGCCTGAAAATTAAATTAAGGCAACATTTGTTGTTTCAACGAGTCTGTCAGTTAGGGATGGGGCCAGAGGAGGGGATGGAGGCGCAGGCGGGTAATGCCACTTCGGCAGCGGGACTCCTTTGGGTGGGAGGATCCGGTGGAGGTGGGAAATGCAGCCACGGCTTCCTTCGCGGGGGAGGGAGAAGGGAAGAATTAAGCTAACATGCTGTTTCAAACCTAAGCCAACTGTGCCAGATATGGAGAGGCGAGCCAAGCTGCCTGGGAAGGGAAAGCATCACCGTTTTGGAGCAGATAAAGGCTCCCATCCAGTCCCAGCAGCCACTCACCGGCAAGGCAGAGCATCATCCCATACCCTTCTGGGCAGCACGGACCCTGGCTACGTCTGCACGAGGAGCTTGGCATGGCAGTATGAGGCTTTTTGATCTTTCCAGATTACAAAGCTTTGCCATGTACAGGAACACTCTAAAAAAATTTCTCATTTATTCTTCCTTTTCCCTTGAGCGGCTCCTCTCTGCAGTATCAGAAACAAAGGTGACAACCTTTCGCTTTGCAAAGAAAACCGTTGAGTGAAGCGGACTATAAATAGCACCCAAAACTGACCCGTATCCCCAGCCGAGGGGAATGAAATGAAGACGAGTGAACGAACAGCTTCAAGGTCAGAGAGACGTGGTTTTTTTCCCTTTGTTCAAGGTCTGGTAATTTTTATCCACGCAGGAGAGCAATCCAAAATACATCATTAGGGTTGTAGCTAATAAAAACCACGCGGGCTTTTTTCAGCCCGGCGTCATTTCCTTCGCCCGTCTGGGGATTACGGTGGGAAGGGGATGCTCCCCCCAGCACTGCCTTTGCACCCCCTGTATTCCCCCACCGAGCTCCCCAGCCACGCCAGATCTGTCCGGGCACAGAGAGACCGACCAATGCTGCCCTCAAGAGCACAAAGCATGGCAAAATTAAAGTGCAATCAAATCACCCTGCCTCTCTCTGCTGGACCGTAGGGATGCTCCCCACCACCTCAGCCCGTCCTCGGTCTGCAGAGAGCCGGCTTGTCGCACGGCGCTGGCTGTCTTCCTTCTCTCCAGCTGCTAAATGGCATTAAAAGAACTAAGCATCCATTAAATAAAACTTTCCCACTATTGCTTCCCATGTAGACAATTGCTCTCGCTGCCACAGGGAGGTTTCGTGCCGGCGGTTGGGCGCACAAAGAGTGAGGAGGTGCCAGGATCATCCCTGGTACAGCATAGACCACCCAGGGAAAGCACCCTGGGGCCCCGAAACCCAGTGCCAAACCCTGAACGATGGCACTCCTCCTGCCCATCGCATCCCCCGCTGCATCGCCCTGCAGCCCCACTCTCCCTCGCCGAAATGCTAAGGAAAGGGCAGGGTGGGGGGTGGTTAGGAGGAAATTTCCCAGCTTGGAAGCAGCCAGGGAGGGTCCAGGAAGGTTTATTCAGTGCAAAACCCTTCAACACCACTCCTCTGATCAGTCAAAGAGGTGAGATACGAGAAACTCAAGGACCCACCAAAGGGCGGGAGAGCGAGAAGGCAGGGCTGGTGTGCTGCAGCCGGGGATATTTTTAGCACTAGTAGGGGTAGAAAAGATGAAAGAGAAAGGCAAAATGGAGGAAAAAAGTAAGAATGGGGAATGTTTCCATTGTGGGTAGAAAGGAAACATAAAGTAGAGGTGTTACCAGCAGTCCATCCCATGGGCTCAGGGTTCTGATGCTCCTCCTGCCCCTGCCTGAGGTGCTCTGCCCCAGCTCTGCCCATCCACCTGCGTCCAGCCACGGGACTGAAGCTCCCATCAAGCTCCCTTCATCATGAAGTGCCACCGTTCAAAACACTGAGCATTATCCTGACTATGGTGGCCTAAGCCAGGATTAGCACCCGCATCCCCCAAGGCTGGGAGACCCCATTTCTTACCCGCTGGCACATCTAAACCCTGGTGCCGTGGCTCCAGCTCCACTGCCCTTTGGAGAGCAGAGCTCTGGGAATCTGCTCATCCCCGAGGCACGACAGGATTTCCAGCGCCGCCCTGAGCCCTGGGTTTGTCTGACTTGTATCACAGCACACCCCGTGAGCTTCTCGGGTACCAGACAGGACAGGGTTGAACTCCTGTCCCCCACCCCACTGCCCAACAGCAGGGGAAACGGAGGCACAGACCCTTGGGTCTTTACAAACACCCAGCAGCTACCCCATCTCCTCCACCTCTGTATTTCATCCCATGATGCCAACCTGCAGGGCACCTTGCTGTCACCTTCCCCATCAGTACGAGCCTGTCATTAGCATCCGTTCTCCTGCTCCATTTCAGAGAAGCCCATAATTAACAAGGGCCAGGGACAACAGAGGGCAAATAGCAGCTCTTCTGAGCAGCCTGAGGCTGAGCACCGTCCCCGTCTGGACCTGGAGCAGAGACAAATGACCCCACATGTATGAAAGCCTCAGAGATGGATGATGGGCTCCAGCAGCCACCAAGGGGCAGCGAGAGTCACATCCTGCATCCCTAAGTGCCATCCCACACCTCCATCTCGCTCTTGATTTATGACAGATTTTCCTCCCAGTCTGGAGAGAAGGACTCAGGGGACTCAACCCATGGGACTGGGGAACAGCCGACCTTCCCCACTGTCACATCTCTACCTGAGGCTGTGCTGGGACACACGGGGACCCTGACAACATTGAAACCAGCTCGGCCCCTGCCGAGGACACATCATCCTTCCTCTAGCATCTTCCCTCCTCCAGCAGGCCATGGGCTCAGGGCAAATTCCTCAGGCACCATTAATCTGGGTTAATGAGGCTGCACAAAGGGGAGGCAGGACACCAGCACTGCCTTTCCCACCCAGGCATACCAGCAGCCCTTGACTCCCAAACCACTGCCTGCCTGATGTGCCACAGGGCTCCATCGTCCTCCCTCTTCTCCACTGCCTTTGGTGGGAGGCCGGGGCTATTCTCCCACCTGAAAAGCCAAAATTAGTCAGTGTTCAAGCCTGTGAATAGGCACAATGGCTCCAACAGGAGGAACCATACCGAGCTGGGGCCTCCCAGCTCATTTCCATCTCAATGGGGTGGCTTTTCACCCTGCCCTATCCCCCATGGGGCCACCGCAGAGGTCCCCAGCAAGAGTCGAAGTCTAAAGCAGGAGTCATGCTCCTGCTCTTCCCAGTAGAATAGGGGTCGCAGGAGGGGGGCACAGCCCCCCATTTTGGGGCAGATAGATGCAGAGAGAACGCTCAGCAGCTTCATGCTTCACCAACCAAACCAACCCCGCCAGCCCGGAGGGAAAACCCAGTCGCTGCACGACCCCAGCCACAGGCAAGTCCACACACCCCTTCTCCTAATGCAGCTCCCCAGAGGTTTAGGGGGACTCAATGGCCCCATCAACAACCCCAAAGCATCGCTCTTCTTCCTCGCCCTCCCAGCACAGCTGAGCCACGTCCACTACTGCCTCACACACACCCCCACAACAACAGGGGCAGGACCAGAGATGGCACACAGCCACAAACCCCCAGGCTCTCGCTTTTTTTTTCTTACCTTTCCCAACCCTATTATTTCCAGGGCGCTGAGGCACGCGATGGTCTGCAGGGACTGGCTGTGAAGGTGATGCTGGTACAGACCTGCCAGCTCCTGAGCCTCCCCCACGGGGCAGCACGAGCCAGCTCAGAGGGCTGCCGGGAGTCATTTTGGCCAGCAAAATGGCAATGAGCAAACAGTGTGCTCTTGTGGCCAGGAAGGCCAACGGAATCCTGGGCTGCGTAGGGAAGAGCATGGCTAGTAGGTGGAGGGAGGTCAATCTCCCCCTCTGCTCTGCACTGGTGAGGCCACAACTGGAATACTGCATCCAGTTCTGGGCTCCCCAGTTCAAGAGGGACAGGGAACTACTGGAGAGAGTCCAGCGAAGGGCAACGAAGATGATTCAAGGGTTGGAGCATCTCCCTCATGAAGAAAGGCTGAGAGAACTGGGACTCTTTAGTCTGGAGAAGAGAAGGCTGAGGGGAGACCTTATCAATGCCTATAAGTATCTAAAGGGTGGGTTGAAGGAGGAGGGAGCCAGACTCTTTTCAGTAGTTGCCAGTGAGAGGACGAGGGGCAACGGGCACAAGTTGGAACATAGGAGGTTCCACTCAAATATGAGAAAAAACTTCTTCACAGTGAGGGTGACAGAGCCCTGGAACAGGCTGCCCAGGGAGGGTGTGGAGTCCCCTTTTTTGGAGATTTTCAAGACCCGCCTGGATGCAGTCCTGAGTAACATGCTCTAACATGCTCTGGGCAATCCTGCTTCAGCAGGGGAGTTGGACTAGATGATCTCTATGGCCCCTTCCAACTCCATAAGAAAATTCAGTGAAACCCCTTTTTCGGGACGATTACAGAAGCCACCTTCACACCCCGGCAGCCCTTTTGAAGGCACGGGGTCTTCAGCATCCCCCTCCACCCCTGAGCCTCCTCCAGCTTCTGCGAGGCGCCGCTCCCCAAAAAAGTCACCTTGCCCGGACATTGGCACATCCCGGCGGTGATGCTGCCTTACCCACCCTGGGCAGCCGGAGCGGGCTGATGGATTGGGGTGAGGCGGCGCGTTGCCTGCGGGCGCCCGGCGCCGGAGCCAGGGAGAGGCGAGACAACGTGCACCGTCAGCGCTTTCTCGGCGGGGAAGGTTGGAGCGGGGCTGGCGGCTGCTGCTGCTGCTGCCTCCCCGGCTGGCCAGGAGCCAGGCTCCCAGCCCTCGCTCACCTGCCGGGCTTTGTGTGGAGAACGGAGCAGATGGGGGGAAAAAAAAAAAAAATTTAAAAAAAAATTAAAAAAAAAAGAAGGTTATGGCTTGCGAGTCAAAAAGCCTGGAGGCACGGAGGGGCAGAGGGAGGGAGGGAGCCCCATGAGCATGGTGGAGCATCCCTCGGAGAGGCAGGGGCATGGAAACGCTTGGCCCCATCCATCCATCCCGCGTGAGGCAGGAGCCCCAGCCCCGGCGGCGTCCCCCTCAGGAGTCACTCGAGGACGGAGCTGGCAGCTGCCTGCAGCCCCGGCCCCGCTGCCCCGGCTGGTCCCCGAGGCCAACGGTTCACCATGAATTTCTAATTGTTTCCTCCAACAATGAGACATCCTGTTCGGAGCCAGGCGGCTCAACAAAGCCCGATGCGAGGAGCGGGGCCCCTTCCCGCCGAGCAGGAGCGGGGCGATGCCGAGCGCTCCCCACCCTGAGCCCTCCGCCGCCCCCTCCCCATCGCCCCATCCACTTAACACGCCAGCTCTCCAGCCACCACCTTGATTAAAACAGCTTAACGACTCCGGCGAGAGCTCTCGAGGGGGCGGGGAGCCGCCGAGAGGTATTTGATGGATTCACTTTGGCAACCCTCGGCTACCTTGTCATGCCAATAAAATTATTGCCATTGATTGGGGCGAGGCGCGGACGCGTGCTCCGAGGAGCAGATCTCTCTCCCGGGGGTGGGAGCAGGCAACGCGCACACAGTCAACGTGGGGAGGGGGCGAGGGGTCCCCCAGGGGGATGGGATGGGGACACGGAGCTGGAGAGGGCAGAAGGAAGAGGCAGGAGGAACAAAAGGCCCTTGTGCCGGGCGGCCAGCTGGGGAGAGGCAGCAACAAGGGGCAGGAGAGGATTTCCAGGAGGGGTCAACGCTCGGGGAGTCCTCAAGGGTCACCGGCTGACACCGCCGGGACCCGGGCAGGCTTTATGCCCTAAAAGTGCCCCCCTGCTCCCCAAAAAAACCCCACCGAGGCACAGAGAGTAAGAAGGGTAGCCGGCAGCAGGGTCACGAGGAGGGCCGTGCACTCCGGGAGCCGGATTTCACGCGCCCAGACACAAAGGGCCCCTTTTCATCCGGAGCCGCTTACCCTGAGCACTAAGCCGAGGGTGACGAGAAAGGACCCACGGGGACGGGGACCAGCAGAGCCGGCAGGGAGCCCGACGGCTTCTCCTTCCAGCTCACGTGGACCACAGTCAGGTCATGCACCATACCCAAGAGGCCAACACACGGGGGCTTTTCTGTGATGGGAAGAGCGCCAGCAAGCAGCAGCAGCAAAAATTCCCCAAAAGCCCCCAGTCAGCAGCTCCCCCTCCCCACAGCATCTGTTTTCAGGCTATACTGCCCAGACACGCCGAGGGTTGTGAAGGCACCAAAAGCACCCTTCTCCAAAGCTGTAAGAGAACCCTACTCAAAGGGGGTGCCCCCGTGGGCTGCCCAGTCTGGTCCCCCCAAAGAACCCCTGTCCCCCTGCACTGGGGAAGGGGCTGCAGGGGAGCCCCTGGACCCTCCCTGGGACCAGAGAGCAGCACTGCGTCCCGTTGCGTAGGGACAGGGATGACCCACTTAGCGCGAAGAGTTTATTTATTAGTATTATTATTATTATTAAAGTGGAGAAGCCAAAGAAGCCAGACGTGGGGCCGGTTTCAGCTGCGCTTTCCGTGGGAGAGAATAAACAAGCCGCGGCAGGCGTGAGCCCCGGGGAGGGGAGGGGGGAGCAGATTCCCCACGGAGACACGTCCTGATGCGTTCGTGCCCGAGGACAGCCGGTTTCAGGACAGGGCAAGGAGCTGCAGGGATTACGGTGGCGACTGGGCAGCCAGATAATCCCCAAAAAAAAAAAAAAATAAGAGCTCGGCTGGCTGGGAGGGATGTGTCATTCCACACTATCCTGGATGCTATCCTGTCGTCCACCATCCCACGACCGTGCCCCTCTTAGGGATTCCTTAGGGATTCCCTAGGGATTCCCAGCGCCTGGATCCCAGGTGGTGCTGGATGTTCTCCTGGGGGGCTGTGGCAGGAGGGACAGCCCGCAGCCTCCTTGCTCCGCAGCAGCCAGGGGATGGCAGGGAGACATCAGTTGCTTCCAGGGGGGAGCTCACCTCACCACCACCCCCAAAAACAGCACCCAAAACTGGGTCAACCCACAAGGGTCACACCAGAGTCCTACGGCGGCGCCTTGTTTGCATAATAAGGAGCAGATGGCAAGTTAACGAGGGCAGCCCGGTCTCTGTGCTGCACCTCCCAGGATGCCCCACCGCCCCAGCTCCGAGCTGCCTGCCCAGTAGGGTGCAGTTACTGGGAGGGGGCTGCACCATCAGCACACCCCCTCCAGCACCCTCCTCCTTCCCTCTCTCCCTACAACCCTTCAAGCACACCCCAAATGGAGTCCTCGGCGGGCACAGGTGAAGAGGTGACTACAGGCACAGCGTTGAAGGTGTGACCGAGCACTCCCATGGCAATTACACACACAGCTTTCTGCCTGCCCGAAAAATTGGAAAGAACAATCTGGGAAAACGACAGCCGCCCAATAAAAAGATTGTCAAGCGAGGAAGGGGTGGTTTCCAAGGAAAACCCAAGCGTTAGGAAGCAAGCCTCGCTTCCCTTTGCGCAAATATCCCCTGGATATCCCCGCCGCAGCACGCTCATGGCTCACGTCCCCATGTCACTTCCCCGTCTGCGGCACCCTCAGACCGCAGGGTGGAAGGTCGGGTCCCCGTCACACCGTGTTGGCAAGTGGCTCCCCGCCAGCCCCGGCAGCGTGAGAAGTCATCCCCGCATTGCTCACCCGGGCAGCGGCAGGAATTCCCCCAACCACCCCAATCCCATGACCGCTGGCAGGGAGGAGAGCGAGCACGAGGGACCGGAGGGCTTTCCAAGCCCGGCCTCTCCGCATAACTCGGGGCCAGTCAAAGATAACCGCCCGCCCGGTAACCCGGCGGGGGGCAAGCTGAGAACGGGCTGCCAGGGGCTTCGCCGCTGCCACCCGCTCAGCATCC
>JAHREE010134534.1:0-11422 GCA_033628505.1 Tringa tobata | reverse complement strand
CATCTTCGTTACTGAGAAAAGAAATTATTTGCTTTATATTTCAGATACTTATATTCATGGGTCTGAATCCGTTGGAAGCCCACGTGGAAAATCCTCCTTCACCTACCCGGGGAAGGACACTGGAATCAACCTGAGGTCAGCTCTGCCTGTTCGGTGTTTTATTAGAAGCACATGGTCCAGCTAAATTTAGTTGATTTTTACTTTTTTTTTTTGGGGGGTGTTGTTTGTCTGCTTGCATTAGTGGAAATTAAAGCATTGCAAGGGTTTGTGCTTCCTCCGTGTTGTGAGCATCTTTAACCAGGCCAGCCACGAGTGGAAGGAAGCATCACGAGTGGCTTGGCTTGCACAGCAGAGATAGCTGCCTGCCTTCTCCCCATCAAAATCCCCACGTTCGTTAGGAGCAGTTACTCGTTCAAGAGGTCAAACTAAAGCAGGCACAAGCACACCGAAGCATTTACACAAGGGCTACGACACACTCCTGGCAGGAGAGGATTTTTTTTCCCCCCCAATTATTCTTGAAACCCAAAGCTTTCCCCAGCCTGTTCGTGGCTCTCACGAAATACCCCTCCCCTTCCCAAGCAGAACATATTTCTTTTTAAACCTCAAACTCCCACGGACTGTATTTATGCCGTATTTCATCTTTTCTTCTTGCTTCCTTACTCTTTATCCCTCTTCCAGCTGGGTTTGAGTCATCCTGAGCTCAGGGCTGTTGAGTGCCAGGCGGCAGGGCTGGGGATGGGGGCTCGGAAGGGCTGCCCGGACCCTTCCCCACCCAAACCTTCCCGGGATCCGATCTGCACCGTTATTTAATCCAGATTTAAACCAGGCTGGTTCTCCCAAGCCAGGTGGCCCCTGTCCTGCTGCAGGAGGGGGGAATTTGCTATGCTTCTCCTTTTCGGCGTTTCTGGCACCTTAGTTTTGGGAGCTTTGCTTTTCTGTACACGCCTAAGCCCCCCGATTTTACCGGTGCCAGTCATCTTGAAACGCTAAGGTGGGCTTTGCTGGTGGGTCATCAAGGAGATGGGGCTGAAATTAATCCCTTGGTGAAGAAGAGCTACCGGACCAGGGTGAAGGGCAAACGCTCACTCCTGTCTATTGATCAGCCCTTCCCTCCTGTGGCTCCGCTTGCAGTGCCTTTGGAAGGTTTCTTTCTCTTTCCAAACCAAGCTTTGGGACATAGAATCTGACCTAACATTAATTTTTTACGTTTTTAAATGTGCAAGTCATCTTAAGGTTTCCATTTACTAAAAGCATCCACATAAGCTCTTTTTCCCACCCTTTTCTTCTAATTCTGTTACCATTTTGCTAATTAAAAATGCTGTACAAGGACTAGTATTGAGCTATAGAAATGAAAGGTCAATACATGAACAACACTTCATTTGTAAATAATACGGCTCGGTAATCAATTATCTCATTTTCACAGAAGACATATTAATCTAAAAGCAAAGGATAGAGACATTTAGAGGATGTACAGAGGGGATCTTTAAATGTTAAATGTTCTTTAGCATGTGCTAAATAAAAGGTTTGGCAGAGTGAAAATGTAGTGCACGGCACTGACACTCCAGGGAGAGTCTTTAGGTCAAGTGATTTGTACCTTCAAAATAGTTCTCCGTAGCACTGTAAAGCCTCTCCGTCGGCAGCAGCGAGATGGGTAAGCGTTATTTAGGATGATAACTGTAGCAGGGAAAATACTGCAAAAAGAAAGAAAAAAAAAAAAAAGGTCATCATCTGCAAAAAAAAAAAAAGTGCGTCTTTTAATAGGTGAATTCGCGCTGTTATTTGCAGTGGGAAGTGAGTTTTTCTACCCTTCCTTCTCCGTAAAAACAGGCTTCTGAAGCTGAGACGGGCTTGTGTGAGAAGTGGGGTGGCCAAGTGCCCTCGGTACCCCGGGCACAGGCAGGGAAACGCCGCTCCGGGCAACATAGCATCCCAGCGGAGCCCACGCGGGAGCCTTTTCCACGGGTCACAGCGGGAATCCACATAGGGGTTTAAAAACACAAGAGTTCCTGGGTGTTGGAGATTCCGTGCCTGATGTATATACATCATTGGGGGAAATGGCAAGAAAATGCATTCCCTGACCTCAAAACAGCTTAGACTACTCCATCAAATGGAAAGGAAAAGCTTTTGCCAGCTTTGCTGGAAGCTGGGTTACCTTGTAGGCTTTTTTACTGAATTTGACAATGTAGAGACAGTAGAAAGGGGCGGGATGAGCATAATTTCATTTGTGCCTGTTTGCGCTAGATCTGCCGGACATCAGTCCGTGCTCGCCCCAGATTTCCACCTTTAAAATTTCTATGGAACATATGTCGGGACTTAAGGGGAAAAAAAGAAAAAAAAACAAAAAAACACAACAACAAACCCTCCCCAACTCTCCCCACCCCCAGTTCTCGCCCTTGGGTTGATCTCATCCCATCGCCTGCGTTGCCCTCCTCTGTCCCTGGTGGGGAGGGAGGAGGGAGGAGAAGGGGCCGGTGGGGAGAGCCCCACCAATGTGAGCCCTCCTGCGAGGGGAGGGTCTCCCTCCCGCTCCCCTCTGCCACAGTCCCCTCTCCCCTGCTCCCACACCTCCCGCCGGCCAAGTCCATTGCCTAGGCCAGGGGAAAGCTTAAAAACAAACAAACAAACAAACAAACAAAGAAAAAAAACAACCCCCCCAAGCCCCCAAATGGGAGTTGTTTTCAGCAGACTTCACCAAGCCAAACCAGCTCTTGGGGGGCTGGTGAGTGCTCTCCCGTGGAGGGAGCATGGGGAGGAGATGCCCCTCTTGGGCAACGGTGAGGCTTAAGGTGGGCTCCAAGGCTTTGCCTCGCTCCCCTCCGTAGTCTTGTTTTTCTCACAAACAGAAATTCACCCTTGGCACGGGACGACCGAGCACGGCACCATCCCAGCTCCCTCCCAGCCGGCTGGGAGAACAGAAGCAAAGAGCCAAGACCACCACGGGGGTGAAGGAGGCGAGGGCAAGCCAGGGGGTGGTGGTGGGGGGCTCGATCGCCTTCTCTCCGCTGGCTGACACCGAGGGTGAACTGCCCACAGTGGCAAGATCCTCGCCAAAAACCCTTTTTTTTAGCTGGAGAGCTGGTTATGGAATTGGCACGGCCGGAGGAATGGAGGGCCGGCGAGGCGGCGAGCCCAGCCTGCATCCCAGCGGATATTGCGGCCAAGTGTGAAGGTATCCACTTCTTCTTTAAAAACAACACAGAGACGACCCCTAAACCTAAACATTTCCAGGTTTGCTCAGCCCCGCGGGTTCAGTGCACGCTGTAGCTGCTCGACCCGCAGGGCCTTTCAAAGCGCTCCGCGAGCCTCCGTGCCAAAACAAATGTTACTTTACCATCAAGGAGGCAGGAGAATGAAAGCCCTAAGATGTGTGAGCGAGAAAAAAAGAGCCCAAACAGGAAAACCCCTTTCTTCTGATTTTAAAAGTCCTGGATGATCAAGGCTGTTCTGCTCACTCTGATGTAATCAGTTTGCAGATACCCAAATACACGTCCAGCCGTGGAAAGTGCTCTCCCTTTGATTCCAGCAAAATCCTTTCTAATTCTCTTTAAATGTTCCAGGGCTTTTTGAAATGATTGCTATCAATGCCAACCAAATGCTTCAGATCTCTTTTTTTTTTGCCTGTCTTTAAATACTTGCCTTATTTTTATGCAGCCCAGTTACTGCTGTACGTGGAAAAGTATCTAGAAGAGAGATCTGGTTTGCTTTTAGCCTTTATACCATATAGACTTGGACACTTTAACCTTCTTTGTATTTACTTAGTTGCTTTAATATGATTTCTGTAACCCCTGTATTTTCTTTTTTTCCATATACCTTATTAAATATTTATAATACAGTAGCCTATACACATCACACAGGTCAGACTTTTATTTCATTAGGCTCACTGTAGCTATCAAGTAAATCATAAGTCACGTTCCCCGTAAAAGTTAAAAACCAGGACTGTTTAGGTGAGCTCAGACTGAGTTTGTGAGGGGCTGGCTTAAAAAAAACCTAAGCTGGTTAAAACAATAGATAGACTTGTTTAACCAGAAAATAATAGATCCCCTAAGGCGGTAGATCTGCAGCGTTTACCACGGGTGGGAACACGGCTGGATGGTCTGTTCTTCTCTCTGTGCTTTTTAGTTGCTTTGAGGTGGGTACGTGACCATCATTCAGAACATTTTTCCATTGCTGTGATGCCTCTTCCAGCTTTTCAAGTTCGAAAAAGATCTTCAAGAGGTGGGATCTTCAAGAATCACAAAGCCCTCTCCATATCCATGAGATTAAAACAGAAGAAGATCCAGGAACAAGATCTGGCACCCCAGAAATGGGGTATGCCATTTCTCTTTATCTTTGCAATTTTTAGGACTTTTTGGGGGTTTTTTTAACCAATAGATTAGGGATTATTTTACATTTTCCTGGAAACTGTTTTTCTCCTTCAATTACAAGATGTCAGGAGCAGAATCTAGACGAGAAACACCAACAAACACGCAACTTGTAAGAAATGCCTGCCACGTCATTGGACATTTCACCTTGCATTTAGCCATAAAACTTTGCAGATAAGTAAAACACATTGAGTGAGCAGATTTATATTTTTTCCCCTAGCCATTTTATTCAATGCCTTTTAGATCGATCGTTGCAAGCCAATGGTGAGTTGAGTAATCTGGTCTAGTGGGAAGTGCCCTGCCCATGGTGGGAGGTTGGAACTACGATGATGCTTAAAGTCCCTTCCAACCCAAACCATTCCATGATTCTTCACACTATGCGCTGTTCCAATGAATGGTATCCCAAAAAGGACTGAAGGGATGAAGGCTCCTCCGGCCATACCCCTGCCACCACCCCTGTGTCTGATACAGGGATACGAGCAACACAGCTGGGAGCCCGGTGCAGCAGCTGGTTGCTGGTGACCAGCTGTGGTTGCTGGTGACCCTGCTCATGCCAAGGCATGGCCAACAGCTCCTGCAGCCACGAGGATGGTGCTGCTGCTTCTTTCATTGTCATTTCTCCACTCAGTCCACCCTCTTGCAGAGTCATGGTCATGCACGATGCCCCACACAGCTCATCCCAGCACAATGTGGGACGCCTGGCACCGAAAACAGCCCGCTCCCCAGCTAACTCCACCCCACCTCGGTAGGGCTGCCTCAGGCAAGGGTGAGATTTCCAAGTGCCTGATCCCTTCTGTCCTCAGACAGGTTTGCACAGACGCGCACTGGGTTCCCAGCCCTGGTGTCAAGTTCAGAAAGAGAAACCTCTTCCAAGCTTCCTTCCCAATGGGATCATTTTTGCAGCTCACGTTCCTTTCATGCACTATCTGTTACGCCGTTACTAAAGCACAACTTGCCGACAACCTGGGGAGAAACACGCTCCCCACACCGCGACGCTTCCTCCGTCCAGCTCAGGAGCAGGACCGCTGCAGGGATGGACTCGCTGTAGGATGCTCCTTATCATCTCCTTGTGCTTTCTCCAGCTCCACGCCACAGCTTTCTCCATGATTTCGCCGTGGTTAAGCTCCCAGCAAGCTGGAGGAAGGACGCTGCCTGCACTTCTAGGCAGGGGCAGCTCAACACACACAGAAAAAGGTGTCCTCTCCCCCACCCTGGCATGGACACACCTCTTTTCCTCCTTGTCCGTCACAGGAAGCATTTAAAAAAAAATAATAAAATAGCATAGTCTGTTTCAGCTGTAAAGTTTTGCTTCATTTCTTTGTTGTGAACCAAAACCTTTTGTATATTTGATTTTTTTCTTCTCTTTCTTCTCACTCTCAACCCCACTTGTAGTGCTAGGATGAGAGGTATTTTCTTTTTTTGCCTTTTTTTTTTAACCTTCTTTTATCTTTTAAAGTCCTGTTCCCACTCTTCTTCCTTTCCCTAGCTCCCTTAATTTTACCCTGCCTTTCCCACTCTGGAAAAACTATATATGAAAGTACATACAACACTGTAATTGCCTCTCTGTGTGGTTTCAAAACTAAAACCAAGACTAATTGAAAATGATGATGAAACACTCTATTTGGGAGGAAGACGGGAAGAATTCTTTTTTTTTCCTCCTCTTGCAAATTCTCGTTTGCCTGTAGGATTGGGTTTTTTTTTTACTTTCCCAGTTAATTTTCAGAGTTAACACTGGTATTTAAAGACACTGAGCTGTCTGTCCGAGGTGTGCCTGCTCCGGTTTCAGGATTTAGGCTGCAAAGCATCGGGGCTCCACAGCACTGAGGTCCTCCTGGACTGTGGCTGGCACAAAAGTCCATGTCACCGTGCCACTTGTGTGGACCAGGCAACACAAACCACGTTATACACGTTACACAGTGCGGGTATCCATAGCCAAACTGCACGTTAAGTATCTCCATCTTAGGAGACAGCTTAGAACAGCTTCTGCAGTTCTTCTGCTCCAGGTGTCAAGTCAGGGGTAGGTTTTGATGGGGAGGACTTGAAGAGGAGAAGAGCAAGAGCTTCATGGATCCATCTGGCTTTTCACAAAGGATCCATGCTGGCTTTTGCTTGGGGGCTGCAGAAGTGCTTGAAGGAAAGATCATCCAGCTGCGGAGTCCAGCCTTCCCTCTGCACCTCCTGTAGTGGTGTTGTGACAAGAGATGATTTTTTGGGCTGATTTAGGCTTTCCTTACCTTCCAAAAGGTTAGTCTTTTCTGTGGTCTGCCTTTAATGAAGATTTTTGTTTAACCAGAAGAGCAACTCTATAGAGTTTGTCTTTCAGGGAAGACTTCTACTGAAGTTAAGGTTGAAATCAGCCTGCTCTGCCCAAGCCGTATGCCAGTTTTATTTAGGAAGATGCCCTCGACCATGCCTCAGGTGGCTCTGAGCACTGTGGGTGTCAGCAGGATGTCAGCAAGGTTCACGAGACAGATCCTGAAGCTGGGATGTGCCCTTGGGGAGGTGGTGGGTGGGCTGCAGAGAGGATGGTCACAAAGCTCTTAGAGGAGCAAGAAAGATCCTCGGCTGCCTTCAGCACGCTTGGTCCAGCCAAGGAGTAGCACAATGGCACTACTTCAGGTAATCAGCAATGGGACAACCCCAGAAACCAAAAATTCATGTTGAAAAGCAAGCAGGACACGGCAATTTCTCCCACCTTCCCTTTACTGGGCATGGAAAGCTGTTAACCAGGTAGGTTTGTCCCAGAGCTCTCCTTCTCCACTCATAATGAGGATAAAATGAATAAGAAGACACTAAAAAAAAAAGTCCTTCCAAGATTGTGGCTCACAGGTTAAGAAGGTCCCACACTTGAACCTGGCTGCTCGTGTTTTGCACCAACATTCAAATGCCATCTGTGAAGCTCTCCCACCTCTTTTGCCTTCCTCTCTTTTTCTTCCCCTCCCCTCTTTTCACGATAGTTTGGTTTGCTTTGGGGAAAAGGGAAGACCTTTTCACGCGTGGTCGTGACAGCAGAGCTCCCTGCTGGAGGCTCCTGGCCCCATCAGATGTTCTGGGGTTGAGACCGACGGGAACTTCTGGACCATGTTTTTCTCCAGCGTTTTGCTGCAACAGGTCACAAGCGTGTTACCCCGCTGACGGGTAATATATGGCACTGTGCTTGAACCCGACTGCAGCACAGACTTCCAGGGCACAACACACAAAGAATAAACAGGCACTCTCTGTTTTCAGAACCTTCAGAAGAGGCAGCTCCAATAGGCTGAATGCCTCTTTATTTTCCACATACCAAGCTCCCCTCGCCGTCGTGCTGCTAATGTACTTTCCTCTTCTTATCTTATGCACCCCCACTAAAAAAATGATTATGCAAGAAGATCTGTATGGATAATGCATCACTCCTTTAAAATTTATCAGATCTGAGCTCAAAAGAAAAGCCTTTTTTTTTCCCTGCTTAAAAGGGGACTTCTACATCCAAAGACACAAAGGTAATACTCACTGCATTGTAGCTTCAATCCTTTTTTTCTTTTTTTTTTTTTTCTTTTTTTTTAACCCAACAATGGTGAAAAGATGTGATTTTTACAAGCGAATAGGAAGAAAAAGCCTGAACACACCCTGGGAACATGTTTAAGAAGTTGATTTATGTTTCATGCTGTGCCTTACACCTGCAGTTCAAGCAAAACTCAACTTTGCCGCCCCACAGAGTCTAGTTTATTAGGTATCAAGGAGTCACAAGAAGCCATGTAATTAAAACTGTAATTAACTGGAAAAGGAAAGTGCCACCTGAGTTTTGAGAGGCTGTCAATTTTATTTCCATTACAGCTCTCCTTCTGCTTCTTTTGTCTATCGGGTGGGGTTTTCTTCCCCCCATCTTAATAAGAAATAACGAAGTTGTGGTTTTTTTTTTTTCTTTTTACTAACTAAGGAAGCCACCAAATTCTCTTAGATCTTTAGAGGGAAAAAAAAAATCAAGCCCCTTACTTTTGAGCTGGGACACGGGGTTCTCGCAGTGGCATTTGCAGCCGTGTTTACCCAACAGGTGTCAAGTGTGGTCCAGGCAGGGAAAAAACAAACCCTGAAAATGTCCTACGTGGCGAAGGGTCAGCCGAGTTCAAAGCCCATTTTAACAAAACGTAATCAAATGCCCTTTAAAAAGGGGAACGGGCGGCGCCTTGTTAAAATGCATGACCTTGCTGTAGCAGGCGAGCCGAGCGCCGGGCATCCCGGGATCCCCCACATCCTTCCCAAGGCTGCCGCGTGGTGCCGGAGACCAGCGCGGTATTCCTGCCGGCGGGGGCAAGGCCAGGCATGGCAAGACAAAACCAGGGCTGGGAGAAACACGAGGCGAGGCCAGGAACCTTGTCAACCAGAGAAATTTAAAGCGAAAAGGGGGCCCGATCCCCTGGCAAAAAAAAATAAATCAATTAATTCTCCCGAAGATTTGCGGTGGGACGTGCTGTCAGCCCCGTCCTCCCTCCCACTCGTGCATCCACCGGGAAGAAATTCCTGGGGGATCAGAAAGATGTGCCGGAATAAAGAGACAATTATTTAATAAGGCTTAGAGAAGCGATGACTTAGGTAAACTTCAGGCAGGAAAGAAAGTCATAGTAAAATATAGTGAAAGAGTAATTACCTAAAAGAGGAAAATTACGAGAAAAAAAGATAGGATCTATCTTAGAGGTCATTACAAGGGAGATTTATGAATATATATAAATTTTTGTAGAGGAGATGTTTGTCTTAGACCAGTGTATGAAAGGAGGGATTGACATTCTTCCTTCTCCATTTAACAGGTGACAAAAACCCATCAAATGAAGTACCAGCCTTGAGAAGGGAAGTTATTATCGTAAAAAGCAATTTTCCTTTGGTGCCGTTCCGATAAGCTTGGGGTTTTTTTTGCCCAGCCTTAATCATTTGTGGCCTCTCCCCTCCCGAAACAGGCCCAGCTTAGAAGGCAGAGGTCTCGGGACCCTCTGGGTTTGAAGGCAGGTCTCGATCAGCACTAATTTGGGGAAGTGAGCCGGAGGTACCTGCAGCAGATGACACGCAGGGCTCAGCTTCTTATTCAGCTACAAGTCAGCAGGGGCACCCCCTGACCATCTGTGGTCTATAAATTACAGTAACACCGGCACACACCGCTTGTAAATCACCAATGAACAGGCTTTACCTTATGACACACTACATGAACCCTGTTGGATATTCCAATAAACTCCCATAAACCATCCGATATAAACTCTGGATTATGTTTCTTTGGGGGGCAGGAGAAAAACCTGGACTTTTCTGCACTTGCACAAAGTTCTTATGGGTGAAATGAAGCTGTGTTTACGTACCGAGTTTTCTTATGAAAGAGAATTTTTCCCTCCTGCCATCATTATGACCATATATATTTCACTTTCCAAGAGTGCATCAGCCTTGGGGTAAGCAGATTCGTTGCTTTCCTGAAAAAAAAAAAACCAAACAAAAACCACCACTCATTTGAAAAATGTGATTTAATGTGAGCCTGCATGACCTCCATCCTTGCTGCACCGAGCGCAGGCTGATATTGGGAGAGGTTCACCCATATCCTTTGCTCTCGGAGGAGCAAGGAGACCCAACCCATGACATCAAGCCAGTCATACCCACTACAGATTAAAAAATACGCCACTATTTCTCACCACCTCCACATCCCAAGGGCTAGAGCTGAGCTTTGCTACCTCTAGGAGGGCAGACCATCCCACAAGAGCACCTGACTTGCTTCTTTCTCCCTGAGAAGTGGCTCTTTTGCCCCAGTTTGGTAGCAGGGTGGAAGGCTCGGTGGTCTGAGACACCATCAACCTCCCCCCAGGAGACTATGCACTCCTGCTGCCCAACTTGGCTTGGACAGCTCTTACCTGCCGTGATGTTTCATGGAGGCCACGTCTGCAAGGAGATATTATGAGAAGAAGAAGAAGATGAAGAAGTCTCAGCACGTGGCCACGTGCTCCTCAGTACATGGCTGGTTGGGGCCACAAACGCTGCTCCACTGAGAAACCCAACACTTGACTTCAAACTTTCTTTTGAGACCATCAAATTCTGATAATTATATTAGTAAGCGCCGCATCTAGCAGGTCACCTGGGTGAAAAAAAAACCCTGCAAAAAGAAGTTATTCAGGTTGTGGGGGACATGCCAAGTAAACAATCTGACCAATGTTATCTGACCAGCTTTTTTGCTGACCATGAACAAACGTGGGCTGTAGCGTAGAGAGTCAGCAACGGCTGTGTCACGACTCCTTGGCAGGTTCCTTAATGGAATCTGAAATCCCAGTGCCTCAGTAGGCAGCGGGAGCCTTGCAGTCATCTTACTCATGCATAACATGAGCTTCTTATGGCAACATTATTTTTATCTGGGTTTCTTTAAGGCTAGAGGGACTGGCTCCTCATCACGTTCTGCGTGGATGTATGGGTGTGTGGGCACACGCCTGCGTCAGCGCTTGCTTTTAAAGCTGCAGTCAAACTGGACAGATGTTCCTACCTCACGGAGACAGGGAACCGAGGCAACCATGGTTGACTCCCCCAACCAATGGGATGAACTCAACCACCTGTAGACATCAGAGAATCCACATCTGCAAGGGCAATCCAAAGGAAAATACTCTCTGCTGCTGCCTCCAGTGTGTCCAGTTAATTAATACAGCTTCCAGGCACCAGCCAAAATTGATGCTTCCTTGCCCAAGAGGTATACACCAGAAAACATCCAGTCTAAGCAGAAAAAAGAGGTACAAGCAGTGAGCAGATGTTCTGGAGAAACCAGGATCACCCCTATTACACGATCCCAGTGTTCCCCAGCGAGACCTCACCTGGCTGAAACACTTTGAACAGTCTCAGGAGCAATTTTTAATTCAATAGAAATGCACTTTTGAAGCATTTATTGAATCTAGATTGAGCTGGCCTGCTTAGCTCAGTTTCAGAAAAAAATAGTGAATAAAATAAAGCTGATTTTTAAATCTATTTTACTCAGAAAAAAACCCAACTCCTATTTACGTGTTACTTCAAATTTTCCTGGGGAAAAATTTAAATAGAACTAAGATTTTATACATATATAATAAATAATAATAATA